>NJDC01005289.1:34741-46799 GCA_002245475.1 Calephelis virginiensis
ATTACTTACAGCGATGTAGCTATAATGATATCCGTCAGGGTTGACGGTGGGGAAGATGCGCCAGTCGAATTGATCCCGCAACCATTTGATATCGGGATCAGAGCTTGTTAGCAGTTGATGGATGAAGTAGGTCGTTGTGGCCGGGCCGATCCATTCCCTCGCGTGTATACCTATCAGATAGATAATAATGGTACTTGATTTATTTGTGGAAGACTATCCGGGATAAGGAAACAATAGCTACAAAATTATCGTTAAACGGGGCGCCTTGAAGGGGGCGCAAAAAGCATTTATTTTATGTTTTAATAATATTAATTATTAATTAATTAAATATTAATTTAATAATTAAAATAAGCTTGCGACTCTCCTGTGGTAAGAGACAACTGCCGTCTTACGGATGTGATTGGTGCGTGGCTATCTATTGGCTTGAATTTCAGGCAACGTGTGAAAATGACAGAAGAAACTCACGAAACATGACAATAGAAACAGGTAATTGCAATTCGCACGAGCTGCTGCACAGATCCCTGTCATCTTATTATGAATGTCCATGTTCCGTAGGTAGTAATTTAAATTTTTTAAAACTTTAAAAAATACAAAATATTGAGAATAGGCCATCTTAAAAACTGGGCTATCTTAGGCGCAAGTACCTTATCACAATGTCCCACTGATCCAATTTCCTACCAATGTACTACCAAGAGAAATGTTACATGCCGACCCCGCAGCCAGAAATAATTGAACAGCGATTAGTTGTTAGTAATTATTAAAAATAAAATTAAAAAAATGAAAGTAATAGTTGGCAATAATAATTAAAAAAAAAGATAAGATCTAGTCATTTATGAAAACAGTTAGTTAATAACGTTCATTTAGATTTTAGTGTTGATTTTTTTCGTTTTTACTTTGTTATTTTTGGTGAGTTAGTCTAACATTTTTGTTGTTTTTTTCTATTATTCTTTGTATAATACGCTCTTGATTAATTAAAATTATGAATATACATTACTGGCTGACCGGGCAAACTCCGTGCCGCTTGACATTGATAGCTACTAGTTAGTATAAAAAAAGAAAATGTATCCTTCTTTTTATTTTTCCAATATTTTATTTTCATGAAAACTTTGTGCTGACAATAATGAACGCAAAAATAAAAGAATTAGCGAAATAGGTTCATTATTTCTTCTGTAATACGATGGCTGGAGAAAATAAAGATTAATTATACCACAAATGTACAAATGTACAAATGAGAAAGTTTGAAAAATGTTTGTTACTCTTTCATGCAAAAACTACAAAACGGATTTAAAAAAAACTTGATAGGCATATAGTTGTACTTCAAAATAACACAAGCTATAATTCGTAAAAACAATGTAATTTTGCACGCAACCGAAGGCTCATATGGAAGTAAAAAAAGTAGATTAGAAAAGGTTTACTTTGCGTTTTATAAAAATGTCCTTATCGCATCCGTGGTCAAGCGGTTCAGTTTTGAACTTGATTTCATGAGGTCCCGGGTTCGATTCCCAGGTCGGGCAACAAAAAGAAAATTGGGTATTTCCAATTTTCTAATAAAAAAACGTTGCTTGGGATGGGATATGTGCCCAGTTGGCGATAGGCTTGCCACCTATCACATTGTTGGACTTAGTGTCTTCGGTTAGTCGTGGGTGCCCTGGTTGTGCCTCTGCCTACCTGTTCGGGGATATGGGATATGATTATACACTTATTCTTATCGTGTCTTGTAATAAATAAGTATATATTTTGTACATAAATGACTTACCTGTTTCAATAAAAAACACCGGTTTCGGTGGCATTCTGTCGGTACCATGAGGTGTGTTGATCCGAATCCCCATAATTTTCCGTCCTTGGTAACTCTTCCCCCCTACAATAACCTCTGACCACTGGTTGTACGCTCTACTGATGTTCGACACAAAATCATATATCTGCAAAGAAAAGTTACCTAGGCATTAAATCAGCTAAAACAGAACCAAGTTGTCACATTCCGATTGAACAGCGATTAGTTGTAAAAATCATGAGATAGGCAATACTTCAAAAGAGAGAAAAAGGTTGAATTAATAGGATGAATTGTCACAAAATTCCACCATTCCGTCACGGTTCTAGAGATAAACAAACCAACGCCCCTTCTTAATAACTGTTTTGTATATAAGCTGTATATAAGTTCACAATTTAGATAAGCAAGTTATGTAAGATTTGAAGTCACTACATCACTTGAGATTCTTATAATCATGTAAGTGGTTTCTAATGTAAATACTCTTATATGGTTTGTAAGAAAGAAAACTTTTAATAGTTGTGACGTAAATTCGTAAATCTGCAAACAAAAATTGGCGTTTGTTTAAATTGGATAAAAAAAATAGTGCTCTGGCGCTTCTTTATGCTCGTCTTGGCGAGGTCACTCCCGTGTCTATCCATCTGGATAGAACCGAAGTTGATATGTCGCTAATAGTTCTCATTATCATAAGATTTGATTCTAAACTTGAGAAAATACTCTACTATATTTCCCGTGTTGGTCCGGGCTCCTTTGCAGAATAAACAATCTGTCTTCCTGCCAGGCAGCTCGGAAAAGGCGAGCATAGACTTACCGTCACTAACCCCGTGACATCTTACTAGGTGGTAGAGTTTCGCAGCAACTCGCCCGGATCAGTACCAGCGCCTTACCTATTCCTGCCGCCATAACGTCAGTGCTTGCCGTTGACCTGTTCCGGTAAGGTAGGCGGTAAACTTACTTTTGCTCTAGGCTTAACATCCCGGCCTTAGTTTGGCAACGCACCATTACCACCTTTAGTGTCTAGATGGCGTGAATTTCTTACCATCAGGAAATCCGTCTGCTTCTTTGCCTTCCAATATTATTAAAAAAAAACTCGGGCTTTATATGTTTGATATAATTATAATCCTTAATCTGCAAAGGAAAGTCGACTTACCTATAACAACATTTTAGTACTGTTTAAGATTTCAAGGTTTTCACTAATATGTCATTTGTTTTGTAGTTTGCGAAAAGACTTTGTTCTAGTTTTAGAGGAAGGAAACTTCAAGTGTTTGACACCAAAACGCTCGCATCGGAAAACTAACAAGGGTCTGTTACTACAGCTCTAAATATTCTCTAAGTTTAAAAAATATATTTATGTTTTTAACTTTTGTATGTATATGTACGTATGAACTGAATGTATTCATCTGGCTGAGATATACCAGAAACCTACCATATACTTAAAGTTACTAGGTTATATACGTTAAGTTACATATACTTTTTTAACTTCGTCAAAAAAAGGGTTATTGTAACTTGAACGTATCTGTGTGTATATGTAAGGTCTGTGGCGTTATATGTATGAACGATTGGACCGATTTAAAATATAATTTAAATGATATACTAATATTAGCTTAGCGTCTTCGGCTAGTCGTGAGTGCCCTGGTTGTGCCTCTGCCTACCGCTTCGGGGATATCGGCGTGAAGCTGCTTTTTTTTATTAATATTATGCGTAGCTCAAATACGTTTACCTAGACCCCAGACGCCCACAAAAAGTTGTCTAAAAAATTTCATACAAGATTTTTTTATATTATGTAAGAAAGCAAATGAGCAGGCGACTATTCGTATTCTATAAAGCATGCGCAACGCTGTACTTAGACTTTGGCAGCCTATAGGCAAAGCATGTGGAGGCCCTTAAAATCGTCTGTGTTTATCTATTAAGTTTGTACTAAGAAGAACGCAAGTGAATAAGTTAGCTAACGTAAAATATTCAAAATGAAACTATAGGTACCAGCAAGCTAAATAATTTTAAAATTTTACCTTTTCCCTCTCAAAATTTTTTTTTTGTCTATTTGTAACAAAACTTTTTTGTTTCTACTCAACCTCTATCGATTTAATTTTTTTTGTGGTGTGGCGGCAGCCCACCTGTGGCGGCCGAGGAGCCCAAGATGCGTTTTCTTTAATCCGGCACTGGACAAGAATCGCCACTAAAAACCAAAGCTGATATTGGTGCGTCGCTATATTAGGGCTGGTATCTAAGTTGCACAAGACATACTTCCTTATTCCGCAACCACTACCATGGAACACACCGACGCCGAGCATTGGCACCATGACCTTAGAAATGTTTAGGTTAATTGAACGTTTTAATGAGAAGAACCTAATTAAAACATTTGCACACCACAAGTTGGTAGAATATGTAGAGGAACGCCTAAATAATGTTGTAACATCTTTATAACACTCATGTTCGGCAAATAAATATTTTTTCTTTTCTTCTTTTTCTTTTTTTTATTTAATAAATTATGAAAGTTATAAAAATGATTGTTATACTTACTTCATTTACATCATAATAGGCATTCCATGAAAATTTTGATCTTCCGGAACCTTTTTCTGATCGAATTACTCTAAAAAATTAAGTATTTATTAATTAATAATTTTTGGACACATTAATGAATAGTTTTTACTGGAGTTGGATATGTTGAGTAGAATATGCTATCTGCCTCTCTATCAGGCAGATCGAAAGAGGCGAGCACCGGTTAGAATATAGGTAGACACTGGTGGTAGAGCGCTGGACAGTCCATTGCCCGGGTAGGGATCCTACTTCTCTATTCCTGGATGGACACAGTGTCCATCGTGTTCCGCTCTAGAGCTTGTGACATCTATGTGTCTATAGTCCATGGTTGTCTCTTAGTAAAGAGTATAGAAGTACTACGTAATAAGAGGCAGGACTTCCATAGATACATAGCAAACTCGTATTTTGTATGAAGTTTACTTGAAAAGGTATAATTTGAAAGTAAGTCTAAAGGCATTCAGATATAAGGCAACTAGTATCGTATGAATTGGGCGAGTAAAAAACATAGCAAACTTATTTAGTTTTTTATATGAAAGTTGCGCCAAACTGGTCTCTTACTATCAGGAGACACGTGTCACGTATGTTTGTTCGACGATCTCTTACATAAAAAATATAGGTAGGTATTGAGTCTAAACATCAATGTAAGCAATTTATCTGCTAGGACATGGTTGGTGGTCAACGTTTCTTTATATATATAATTCTTGTGTTCGTGTGTTTGTCACTGGCCTCCTTCTAGACGACTGGACTGATCTTGATGAAACTTTTTGTGTGTCTTCAAGGGAACAATGGTTTAGATTCACAATTTGGTCTCCTGGAAAATTGATTTTTAATTATTTTTTTCATAATTAATAGTTGTTGATTTTGGAATGTTTTACATTGGATCCGGCAGACTGCGCTACTATCGGAGCATCAAATATTATGTAGTAGCTGTTAATGTCAAGCGATACGAGGTTTTGCTGGGTCGACTAGTCTTTTAAAAATATATAAATAAATGTTATTATATAAATATTCTAAGCGTGTGTTTATCACCTAACAACTTCTAAAAGGCTGGACATATTTGGTTATAATTTAGTATTTCAATGAAATGCAGGATGGTTTGACGATCATATCCGTTAGATGGTGCTGATGTCGGAATATCACTAAATTGAGGCGCTAAAAAGTTCTCCGACTCAGCTAGTATTTACGTATACAAAAACTTGTAATTAGAATAAATATCAGATTCAGATAGAGATCTGTATTAAAAATGTTTGTTTTTTTTATAGTGAAGGATGTACATGAATTTTTGGATGGTAAGAAATACAATATGTCTGGTATAATCAGAAAGCGCATAGGCATTAGAGATTAGAGAGCTAAGTCCCTTGCGAACTTAAGTCTACTCTACCCTCCTGGCTGGAATACAGCAGTGTTGACGTTATGGTGACAAGAAAAAGAAAGGCGTTGTTACTAATCCGGACGAGCTTTGCATTATTGAACTGCAATCAAATTCGACTGACTGACAAAACACCAAACTATTACTAGATTATCTTACTTAAAAAGATCGTAACATCCCTTCATCAGATGAAAAGAACAGAAGGCTTACTCCGGAATCTCGATGTCATGCAAATTGGAAATTGGAATCGGATATACTGTTTTAAGTGCTCTTGAACATAGTAGGTACTAACGGATTATTAACATTAGACAATAAATTATTTTATCGTACTTTATAGAATTAAATACTAATAATCCATGTTGTGTTCAAGGGTACCTAAAATGCCGAATCTGATTCCAATTTTCCAATTTGCATAACATCGAAATTCAGAAGTAATCGCATAGATTTCTTCATACGTACTTACTCTGAAACGTCATTATACAAAACGGTAGAGTTTAAATTTTGTCTCCATATCATCTCCTGGACATAGGAATTGAGTTCTGGTGGTACCAATATCTGCGTTGATAATGTATTTGATTCTGTTAAAAGGTCGTCTTCTTTGACCAGCAAAATAAGTTTCTAAAAAAATTAAAACTAAAATTACACACCATTAAACACAATTCAAAATACCTGATTTTTGTAAAATTTTATTAAAACTAACCAAAAGGCACCCTCTTTTGAAGGAAAATATTGAAAATATAACATTAACATTGTTGCTCCATTAAAAAGTGTATAATAAAAAAAATATAGTCGATTTAAAAACTTCCTCGTTTTCTAACCGAACCAAAGGAGGAAGTTATATTGTCGACTTCTGTACCTACTTTTTGTATGTTAGTCAATTTCTCCGTCATTTAGTAACTATTTTAAACATTACTTTATTTGAAACATAGTTCTTCCTATGCCAATTGCCACCAAATCTGGATGTAAGAATGGAATCCCAGGAAAATCGATGAAAATACATATTTTTTTAAGTGACTCCAAATGAGGAGGTACTCTATTCGGCTGTCAGTTTTTTTTGTTATGTATGTTACGCGATTACCGTCAATTTTAGTAGGTAGGTAGGTAGTAGGAAAGGTCATGATTCCGAGCCGGTCCTACATTATGATCCGACTAGTGGTTTTTGAGTTACACTAAGTAATGCATACATTTTAAGGCAAACAAGTAGGCGGATTTCCTGATGGTGAGAAATTCACGGAGCCATCAAATTCACGCCATGGAGACAAAAGATGGTCGAAGGTTTTTCATAATTATTGAATTTCGTGTTAATATTGAGTGAAATTAGTTAATTTTGGTGGCATTTTGTACAATTTTGTTCAGTGAAAGTGCACAAATTAAATAATCATAAAGAAATTAGCGTATCGTATATTTTCTCGTTGCCGCCAAATCTCGTTACATGAGCTTGTGTAAAAAGGCCACCGCTTTATCCAAGAGCCTGACATGACTTACTGACGACTTACGACTGATAACTAATTAAAATTAATTGAAATTGATATAAAATTTGATGCAAATTTCTACTTGACTAATAGCAAAATACTAACGTGATGGCCAAAACTTAAAGAAAGAAAAAAAGAAATTCACGCCGCTTAGACACTCAAAGTTGGTGATGTTGCGATGCCGAACTGAAGCCGTGATGTTGTGCCTCGAGCAAAAGTAAGTTTACCGGTTAGCTTGTTCTTCTAACCGGAACACGTCAACAGCAAGCACCGCCGTCATGGTGGCAGGTATAGGTAAGACTGTGGTACCAATCCGGGCGGGCGGGGAAATTTATGTGGGACCATTTCGGAACCATTTGCCCAATGAAATAGTTGGAGACGGTTTTTGCAGTTTTACTTTGTTTAATAATCATGTACATAGATAATTTACTTATTGAAATCGAAGTCAGTTTTTCTGTTTTACTGTATTTTTGCTGTTTTACTATATTTGGACTCCAAACGGACATTAGCTATTCTTTGCTTTTTCTTTTTGTAGGTATATTATACAATAAGAAATGGATTGTGATCTTTATTTTTTCGTAAGGTTGATCATATTTAAGAAAAAATACCGTTTAAATTTGTTTCAGACATGATTTGTGGTTCATGAGTTTTATAAGACATAATTATACAATTAAATTATGCGCTTCAGTTATATTGGTCAAGCTTCGGAAATCCGATTGTATTTTAAAGATATCTATATAGAGTTGTTATTACATACTTAATCATTACGTTTAAATTTCGATTGGGTCTGCCAATTTAAAAATAAAAGTACAAAGTGTAAAATGAGGTAAAAAATGTAAAGCCGAAGCGCATAATTTAAATAGTAGTACTGTACGTAGATCTATACAAATATTCTTGTGACGCGTCTATATAATTCTAAAAACTACCACCAGATCGGAACACGGCCAATTGAAGACCGACTGCGTTCAAATTATTTAGATCTCAGTTAAAATATTTTAATACTTACATTATCTTCCTTCAAAATGTTCTTTATTCTTTCTACACTATATTTGCTACCTTCAATGTTAATTAATTTGTATTTCTTGTATTCCTTATATTGTGCAGAAATACATGATGTACCAAAAAATAATAATAAAATGCTAATGTAATTCATGTCTTTGTTGTCGACTATTATTAGTGACAGAGCTATTACTAGTTACGTTACAAATAAGTCAACGTTTATATCAATTTCTAAAGGTATTCCGTCCATTATAAGCTAATCTCAAATATATAGCTTTCGAAATAGGTATTATTATATGAAAAAAATCTTTTGTTAGGTATTTGCTTAGCCCTCTCGTGGGAACGTGTATTTATAGTGATTTTCAAGATAAGTATAATTCAATTATACAAAAATCGTTAAAATGCAATATTCATACTGATATAGACATTATCACATAAATTATATTAGTAAGGATAATGATATGAAGATATAAACAAAGACAGTATTTTAAAATTTAATTTTTATTTTTTCAACGTGTATAAAACTCTAAGCAGTTTTATGAAATCGCTTTTAGTTAAATCAGGTCACAAGAAATCAAATAAAAATAAACTATTCCACAATAGCACAGTTTCCAATACGCTGAAAATACTCCGCTTCACAAAGTACAGGTCAACTATAAAACGTGCTATTGTAACAGCCTGTAGATATAAGCTTTCTTTTTTATTTTTGTATGCCCTTATTATACTGCAACATACGTTGGTTTTAAAATGGCTTCTAATAACGAAACGGAACTGCAAACAGCCAACATAAATATATTTAAAAAAAGTATTTTCACGCCTATATCCCGAAGAGGTAGACAGAGGCACAACCACGGCACCCACGACAATCCGATGACACTAAGTCCCACAGTGGCCTATCGCCAACCGTGCACATATCCAATCCCGAGCAACGTTATTTTTATTAGAAAGTTAGAAAAACCACATTTTCTTTTTGTTGCCCGACCCGGGATTCGAACCCGGACCTCATGAAGTCAAGTCCAACGTCTGGACCGCTAGACCACAGAGGCGATAATGTAATTCAATATTAATTATAACAGGAAATTTCAGATTGCCTCGTTGTTAGAGGAGTTTGGAGATACCTAGCGCCATAACCATTCTAAACCAGGTTTGATTCTTGTCAGATTTATGTGATAAAGATCGATGTCTCTACAGTACTACTATTTAAATTGTGCGCTTCGGTTTTACACTTTTTACTCTTTTTACACTTTACACTTTTATTTTTAAATTGGCTGACCTAATCTAAATTTAAGCGAAATGATTAATTATGTGTAATAACAACTCGATATAGATATCTTTATAATACATTCGGATTTCCAAAGCTTGACGAATATAGCCGATGCGCATAATTTTAATTGTACTGCTGTACTTCTGGCACTGCATTCAACTTATGTACTACTACTAGCACATTTGATCACTTTAAATACTAAGACTAAGAAATTAGACAATAATTAGAAATGGATGTTATTGAGTCTGCTCTTTCCTTAAAGGCTCTCAAGTCATGAAGTAGCTGTATTTTGATGATATTTCAGAATAAGTTGTATAAAAGCTACATTTTTGAACCCAACATTTTAAAAGTCTTATCCTTTTGGTACACATAAAAACCTAATTAATCAATTTTTAACTGGTTTTTACATTTGAAGTAAAGTGGTCCATCAAGAATCTGAAAAATCAAAATTAACTTTCTTTATTTTTGACAAAAGTATTAATGTTTTCGTTTAAACTGATTTTGTTTATTTTTATCACTATATAGTATAAACAAAGTCTCTTTCTCTGCCTCTATGTCCCTTTGTATGCTTAAATCTTTAAAAGTACGCAACGGATTTTAATGCAGTTTTTTTAATAGATTAAGTGATTGAAGAGGAAGGTTTATGTGTATGTTTTATACCTATGCAAAACCGGGGCGGGCTGCTTGTTAGAAATATATTAGTAATGTTTACCCTCGACGTAAGATGGTTACTTTGTACACTTCGACGTGATTTTCATACTTTTAAAAAATCCCATTATAGTCCTTTAGGATTTATAATAATAAAAAAATAACCAATTAATTTGCTTTCGGGTCTTTAACTATATATGCAAATCAACATTCACTAAAATAAATGCAGAGTTTCAGCCGTTAAAGCGTAACAGTCCGACAGATAGATAAACAGACATAAAGAATTTCATATTCATAATCTATGTATATAAAAATCAATGCCACTTTTCATTGTTATGTTATAACTCACCTATCCAAATCAAATGCTTAGACTTTGTTCGGACTATTTAGTAGAGGGTTTATGTGAAGTTTGCATGAAATCGGTGGAGCGGTTCTTCATTTATCACATTTTTTGTAACAAATGAATTCAATAAATGGCGGTTCATTTTGTTAATGGGTCAAATTCAGTCAAATTGAAACTTTTTTCAGTGGGTTTTTTTATTTTTTTGCTTTGTTGTGTTTTATGCTGCCTGTTCCAGAGTCGGTACCCTCAGCTCTTTGTTTATTCATGCTCAAAATGGAAAAACAAAAAATATTGCTTATCCAAATGTTTTGGATTAAGTTTTAAAATAGTTTGCAATTAACAAAATATTTTTTTGGTTGAATAAATGTATTTGATGTCTTATTACATTTATTTAATATTTCAGTTTATACGTAGCGAAGTACGTACCGGGCCGCTAGGTTTAGTATATATATACCTAAATCTTACTTTTCAGTCTGGTACACCAACGAGTTACTGTGAGAGTTTGCAATAATAATAACACATAATATGCTAAATTTCATTTATTCCCTTGGGATATTTATGAAAGCAATCCATTAGCCTAGTCTTCGCTGCATTTTTTTATGTAAGAGTTAACGACACACAAGCACACAGCTCTCATGGTGGTTAGATTTAACCGTGGCCTATAGATAACATAGATGTTATAGGTGCGTTGTTATACTATTTATTTTTAATACATGTAGTAAAAGTTGAGCATTAGAGAAAGTCCGGCACTAGACCATAGAAAATAAATGTAATGTAGAAAATAGTGATATTCAGTACTTATAATAATTCTATAAAACAGGAAATTCTGTAAACTAAAGATATTATATAAGAAAATAAGTGCAAGTGACTCAAAATGGACGGCAGAATACATTTCGAACATTTTTAGATTTTTTTCTGCCTGTATCCCGCCCGAGATTTACGTCGTATCTACTGAGGCATTATAACATCGAATGCCAAGTACATGAAATTCGCTGAGTTGGCTAGTCTAGAATAACGTAGCGATAATTGGGCTGTTTGGGATAGACCAGCACTAGATTTCGGAAAATTATAGTTTTCTAGATGAAAAGTGAAAATAAAATATATTAACGCGGTATTACAAACTTTACGTTGAGTACTGTCTGGAATTCAGAGATAATTTGAAGTATTTGTTTAAATTACAGTACGGGTATTTTAAAATTCATTGTATTTATGTAGGTTTCGATAATAATCATTGTTTAGTACTTGACATACATAGTTTAATCAAGTGTGTTATTTGAAGACAAAATCCTGACGTAAAAACTAAAAAAAAAAATCTATCCTAGGTCTATAGATTTGGTGATGACGTTGACTACGGGTCAATATTAGTAACCTATCTAAGATATGAGTTAGAGCTATTTTAGGTCAGTTGCTATGTAACTTCAGGTTTTTCTCAATAATAAACAAAAATATCTTGACAACAAAACTCTAGCAAGCCTATCTCTATCTGTAGGTAGGTTATTATTATTGGCCGTAGATACATGATGACACTGAAGGGTTGCCATTGAATCTCGATATCATGCTAATTGGAATCGTCTGTGTTATTTTAGCTACTTTGGAATGGCTATTTTATGGCTACATACATACATATCTTCACGCCAAGTCCCTTACGGGGTTGGCAGAG
>NJDC01005289.1:47006-66169 GCA_002245475.1 Calephelis virginiensis
TGAAACCACCTTGAGCCTTTATGGCTAATTAGCGGATTATTAACTTTTAGTTCCAAATGAATTCAACGAATCCGATAATATAAAATATTGTTTACTATTAACTTCTTCAGTATTTTCACGTCCATATCCTTGAAGGGGTAGGCAGAGGCACGACCAGGGCACCCACGACTAACCAAAGACATTAAGTCCCACAATGTGATAGGAAATCCGTCTGCTTGTTTGCCTTCCAATATCAGTCAGTCAGAGAGTCAGTCTCAGTGACTCAATTGGTTAGAGCATTTATCGGCTTGAGACAAAAGTTTACAGGTTCAAATCCTGTCTGGGGCGAAATTTTTTCATTCTTTAAAATTTAACCTAAGCACAGGGCAAGTGCTAAAATAAAACATTTAAATTAAAAATATGTTTTTTTTAATGTTGTTATAAAAACCTACCTGGGAATGAATATTTGACCGGTCGACAATAGGATTGCCACTTACCACATTACAGGACTTAGTGACTTTTGCTATTCGTGGGTGCCCTGGTCTAACCTCCGCCGAATTCTATGGGGATATGGGCGTGTGAAGATATTTTTTAATGTATTAACAATTATTAAAGATTAATATTGTTGTACAACTCTCCCAACCGCGTCTGTCTGCTTGCTCGTGATAGACTTGAAATCCACTGAACTGAACTACGTGTTGGTCCAGGCTTCATTGCAGAATAGACTACCTGCTTTCCTGCCAGGCAGCTCGTAAAAGGCGAGCATAGGCTTACCGTCGCTAACACCGTGACATTTGACTAGGTGGTAGAGTTTTGCAGCGACTCACCCGGATTGGTACCACTGCCTTATCTATTCCTGCCGCCACAATTTCTTCTTGTATTCCAATTTAGAGGATAGGGTAGCCGGTAAACTTACTTTTACTCGAGGCATAACATCCCGGCTTCAGGTTGGCAATGCAACATTACAACTTTTGGTGTCTCTAGGCGGCATGAATTTCTTACCACCAGGAAATCTGTCTGCCTTCCAGTATCATAAAAATAAAAAAAATTGTATTTCCATAAGGTTTTCATCAATAGATAGAAATATTTATATACATTATTTTTAGAAATATAAAAAATTTATTCCGATTTTATTGGCACAACATCTAGGATATAATGTTAAGTACAATTCGTTAATCACTTGTCGGATATTGATAAAACATATGTAGGACCATTTTTACACAAGTTTTGAAAAAAGAACTTCCAAAATATATTCGGAGCGATTTCGTTACGAACGTAGAAAAAAAACTGCCACTTTTGACATGTCTTTACGTAGGTAGGGGCCGTCGATATCGTCTTTAATATCAAGAACATATCTGCTAATAGAGATAGGCCTAATTACTAGAATGTTATTGCTAAGATATTTTTTTAATGAATAATTAGGTATTAAAAAATAACAGTGGTGGCGTAGTAATTATAGCAGCACAATCTCGTATCTTAGATATGTTATCGAAATTGGCCATAAGTTAACAGCCTGAGACAGCCAAATCGGACAAATCTTCGCTAATTTCGACCGTGTACAGTCGCGGTATTAGTAACAAGGTAAAACAATATTTTTTTAAAAATATGTTTTTTCTAACCGAAACATCTCCGTGTGACTGTCGATCTATGTGAATCTCATGCCGAACGAAAGGAACATAATATAGAAGAGTTGATAATATCCTTCCTTTTAGTATCAGTTAAAATGGTATTGAAATTTATGATTCAATGACAAAGGTATATTTACCCTGAAATTTTTCCTCCTAATAAAATTATTGCGGAAGTTATGGCAGTTACCAAGCACCCTTCACGGCCTGCACAAACAGTTTTGTTTTCTCAGCAAACAGATGCAGCGTAGAATGATAAATGGTATAATAATGGTCGATGGAAGTAATTGAGGAAGCTTATTTTAAAAACACTTGGACAAGTTGAAAAGGATTTTTGGAAGAACGATAGATATAAACCCTATTCATATTTAACACCCTTTTAATTGCACTGTGTAAGTTTTCGACGGAGTTGCGGATGTACAAAAAGGAGATGCTTTTGGGTAATGATTTTATGTGTGTTTTTAGTGGATACAACACAGGTAGGTACAACATGTAGGTACAACATTCGTTACACTTGAAATACGTCAATACATTATAATAATTTTGACAAGCACATACGGTAGTTAAAACACTATTATAGCCTTTAAAACACATCAAAAATTGCAAAAATAAACACATAACAAATACATAAACAAATCCTGTCTCCACAGCATCCTAATGTATGACAATAATATAAACAAAACATGCAGGTAGTTAAAAATAATAATAGATGAGTTAGCCCAGGTTCCCTAAAATAGGGAATACAATTTAATAAAGTAAGAAATGCAAAATATATTCGGCAATTATTATAAAATTAAAATTATTTATTTTAATTGATATCGAAATAAAAATTTAAGTATAAAATAAAGAAATGTCGGTAAATAGTATAATGTTAAAATTAAAATGTTAAACTATGACTATGTATAACAATGGACATATGATAACAAATATACTGCTCGTATATATTAAATTTATCAAAGTATTTTAAAAATAAAATGAATTCCTTATCCTTATCCTTTTTTTCTAATGCAGATGCTTATTTTGGATTTAAAATTGATTAAGATCCGACAAGTAGTTTTTGAGGTTAATACTTAGTAATGGGTATTTTTTACTTAGATGAATCAATATTACAACTTAATTTAGTTTTTTTTCCTGTTAAAGGGGTTTATTAATTAGTAGTGGTCGCCTATTGGTCTAAATTCGATCATAACAAATTTTAATATCTTGTAGATAAGGTCGTCATCTTTATTTCTCAAGACTTTGCTTCCAAACTTTTTAGTGCGCCATCTGTGATCGTTATTATCAACATATTTGTTTGTGTGTGTCAAATGCATGGTAGTGTGGGTAATGTTTTATTTATTGATTTAATGTACTTTATAAGCATTATAATTGAAAAATATTAGCGTTCTGCACTTTTCCTACACGTAAACTATAAGCGTGTCAAATTTTATACTCCTCATAAAAAGGGGTCCAAAGTTTTGGCATCACGTTTTAATATATAGATTACATAACATACATACATACATCACATAAATTTTAATATCTTGTTGATAAGAACGCCATCTTTATTTCTCAAGACCAACTACTTTGCTTCCAAACTTTTAAGTGCGCCATCTGTGATCTTTTATCGTTATTATCAATATATTTGTTTATGCGTGTATATGTGCATGGTAGTGTGAGTAATGTTTTATTTACTGATTTAATGTACTTTAAAAGCATTATAATTGAAAAATATTAGCGTTCTGCACTTCTTCAGTACATAAACTGTAAGTGTGCCAAATTTCATACTCCTCGTAAAAAGGGTCCAAAGTTTTGGCATCACGTTTTAATATATAGAGTACATCACACATTGTTACTAGTAAGAGAATGGTATGAGGAGCAAATAATCCCAAGCACTCTTATCCGATAGGTATTCAGCAATCCTTTTTATACCGGATGTCGACCGCCTCGTTGGTCGAGTGGTTAGCGTACACGCCTAACTACACCGACTAACCGCAAGGCTCGGGTTCGATTCCCGACGGGGGCAGGCATTTGTGTGATGAACATTTAAATGTCTGCATTTCCGGGTGTGGGTGCTTATTAAATTTATTCTGGTATCTATTTAAGTATTTCTATGTATGTATTAGTATCGTTGACTAACATTTATTTAATTATATAAAATTTATTTGTTTACTTTGGGGTTAGATTCAATTTGTGTAAAATTGTCCAGGGTTATAAAAAAAAAACACTTTGACACATTTTCTAAATTAATTTAATGGCAGGTCTTTTATTTCATGTCCAAAATGATAACTGTTAATCTGTTGTAAAAATGCTTTGGGTTTCTGAAAGGCCTGTTCAAAAAGATCTGAATTCTTAATAAGTCAATATGAACGTGTATCCTCTGCCTTTTTTAAGTATTTGATGTTTTTTCAAGAACAAGTATTGCACCTATTAATAATAAACCCTTTTTGTTTTACGTTGCAGGAGAGGTTAAGAGTTCTAATACGCGAAGCCACGGGCAACAATTAGTATATATATAAATATGCGTAACAATACATAAGGGTTAACAGAATTTAATTGAAACGTGCCTATAAAATAAATTTGGAAATAACAAAAGGCGGGCTCCACCACGACAACATTTGTATTCAAAGGCACGAAACGCGAACAATTCATGGAAATCTTTGTAAAAGGTACTTCGAGTTTCTGAATGCGGTTAACGTTACCGACGTTTTGAAATCCTTTAAATTACCCCTTTGGATCAGTAGTTAATTTAATTCTTTCGTACTTCAAATAAATAAGCTTGTACAAAAGCCGAATATCAAGTTTTAGACATTTTCCACTGAGCCAATTTGTGGAAAATAGAGTACCTAGATCCGGGTTTTTCCTGCTGAACAGCTTATGAGAAGACGACGACTTTGACTAGATTATAGATTCGTCCGAATTGGTAACACTGTCTTCAGATCTTACGGATTCCCAATTAGCCTATAATTCGTCTTAACGAAAATCTGAAACGAGATGTTACAGGTAGGATAATTAACTACTTTTTTATGTGTACTAATATTTCACAAAATTATTAAAGAAACTGGAACACATTTAAATAAATTTTGTTCCCCAGAAAAAAAATTGTAAACTTTCACAAAAAACACACTTTTCGACAGTCCCATTCACTTTAGATTTTATTGAAGAGACATGGTTACAGAAAATAATGTGGATTCTATGAACCTTTCTGTTTAAGTTACAGTTCAGTTTTTTCTAAAACCAAAAATTTGTTTCATAAAATATACTGTATTTAAAAGAATAAATTTGCAGCTTGCGCGCCTCGCTTTAGTTTCAAAATATAATTTCATTTTCCAGTTTACTAGATAACAAAAAAAAAATCAAAAATCGTTTATTTACTGTAACAGTGATTACATGGTGGAATTAAATTACTGCAGCCTCCTTTTAGGCAAAACATGCCTGTGCCTGGAGGATAGTGTTGACTGCTAGTGCTAGTGTTAGATCAGGATTCCTCAAACTTTAAGCTCCACGTACCCCTGTGTTAGTTTCCAGGTGACAGAGAACCCCTAAATAACTAATTAATTCCTCCACAAAAAAAAAAACAATAAATTTGACTGTTGAAAAAACAATGTTTTTATTTAAATAAAAAGTAACAATGAATTGTCAAAAGAAATATTTTTTGTTATCCTTATGCTTCTTTTTTGTCATAAATGGAGTAAATTTTTGGGGTAATTTTCAAGTCGATTTCTGTATTTAGTGCCACCATATTATGTACCGCACGTAACTACCACTTGCTAATCATCACGACATCATTACGTAAATTTTGTTGCTATGGGTTTGTGTACCCCACTTTGCGAAACCCTGTGTTAGATTAAAAAACAGTGTTACCACGATTGATGTTTTTAAGCAACGAGTGTATTATAGGAAATATGTGTGCATATTGGCTAAAACGTAGTGATTATATTCTCTTTGGTATTTGCCTTTATTTAAGCATTCTAGGTATTGGATATCTACGAATAAAAACTTGACTAACATTCAGCTATATTTTAGCTACTCAAGAAACAAATAAAACTTGAGTGCTACATCAAAAAACAAAACATTGTCTCAGAAATTTCACGTAATATTGTCTCCCCAATGTATTATAAAACAAAAAGCCTTCTTTCACAAATGTCGGGCATATTGTCAGCATGAACAATGAATTCTTAATTTTTGTTCATTATCGTTCATTGTTGGCGATTTTGAGCATTACCCAAGGGTAAAGTTAAAACATTCGAATACGAATACTGTTATGGAAGGGTGTGTGACCTTCCAAGACTTATTTGATTATTGTAGTGTTTTGTGGGAACAAAATTTATTTTATTCTTTATTACACACAAAACAGTTATAACTTATGTATGTAAAATTATACAAAAGGCGAGCTTATCTCCTTAAGAAATTTGTTTCAGCAAACCTATTGTGTGAATAAGTAAACAACGTAAATTATGTAGAGTACATTAATCTTAAAATTAAATTTCAATAACTCCAACAAGACCTTTGAGAAAATCTCTATAAATGATAGCCAAGAGCCATCTCCATTACCTACGTCTATTTTGAAACCAAATAATTGCGTCTAAACCCATCCATCCGCTGAAGAACAGACATACACATACACAAACATACACTTCCCACCTCCACACACACAAATACACACATTACACCGACCATCCCGCGGTGTGAAGTGTCTATGTACCAGAAATAAAGTTTTTGCAGAGTTCAGTGCGTAGAACACTTATTTCATTGGACGTCAACAAGTGGAGTGGGCCCGATGGTATCCCTCCGATTGTTCTCAAAGTGTGTGCTCCTGAGCTGGCACCGGTTTTAACGCAACTCTTCCGGCTCTTCTATTCATCAAGCATCGTACCGAATTCATGGAAAACCGCTTTAGTACACCCGATCTCTATAAAAGGTAACCGCTCGGATCTGTCCAATTACCGACCTTTAGCTATAAGTTCCTTGTTTTCCAAAGTTTCCCAAAGTCCAATCCATAACAAACTGCCAGCTCTTAAGGTACCTAGAGGAGCACCAGCTGTTAAATGATCGTCAATACGGTTTCCGTCGTTGTCGTTCAGCTGGTGATCTTTTGGTTTACTTAACACACCGATGGGCGCAAGCAGTTGAAAGCAAGGGAGAAGCATTGGCAGTCAGTTTGGACATAACGAAAGCCTATGATCGGGTGTGGCACAAGGTGCTTCTATCGAAGCTTCCTTCTTACAGTCTTCCTGAGATATTGTACAAATGGGTCACTAGTCACTTTTTGACGGAGCGTAGCATCAAGGTCGTTGTCGACGGTATGTGCTCGGACTTCGGAGTCCAAGCTTGTCAATGCTGGTTTTCCCTAGGACTGTTTGATTTCTCTAACTCTGTTTTTTCTGCATTTCAATGACATGTTGCAAATTAGTGACACTCATTGCAATGCAGACTACACTACTAGGGAAGCCTTATACTTTACGACCCACTTGATCGTTTGCCTCCTCTTTTATAAAAAAAGCACAGACGCAGCAACTCATAATACCCATCATTTTACGTCGGAAATTGAAAAATGCGTCACATTCTAATGTTTAGGAGGTACTCACAGGATAGATAGGACACTCACATAAACAAGTCAAAATCACAACACCTGTCTTTTTACGTGCTTCTAATGCACACACTACGAAGCACAATACCGTATCTCTGAATTATAGTTTAATCATCAGTCCATTGTCATTATGTCCACATTACTAGAAAATATGAAAACATCTATTTAAGTTGAGTCTAATTAGTCTAAGCTAGATAGGTTTAAAAGTAGGTATTCCGGGGTTACGTCTCCTACTATTGAGCTCCATCATCAAATCAGTTCTGTTTTACCAAAATTCGATACTATCTGTTAGGTCTCACATATGTTTAAAAGTAAAATAAACACTCAGAGTGCCATTAGTATTCACTCCGATGCTCACAAATGAGCTGATGACCTTGAACTTCATCATTTGTGTCAAACAAATGCTGAAGTCCAAGGTTTGTCACATTTTAGAAATAGTGAGAAACTCCATGTGCCTAACCAAACGCTCAATATTAAAAAAATAATGTATATTTGATGTCCATTCGTATATACTACCAGATTCCTGATAACCTTTTTAATCGCTCATTCAGCCATTAAATCAGCCATTAAAGAGATTTCCAAAGAAGGAATTTGACTTGCTGTTAGAGAAAACATATTATAGTGTTAAATATTTTCTTGTAGACAAGCACAAATAATAAAATATATATAATAATAGTATTAACTAATAATAATTTATTAAAATTTCAGAAATTAGGCTTGCCGAGTAGTTTGTTTCGCCGCTTCTTCTCCTAGGTTTGAAAACGGTGCTAGTTTACGGTAGAAAGGGTTAAATTTATTTACATTTGAAAGTTGTTTGTAATTCATAATTTAAATGAATTGAAATTATGGAATAAATATAAAACTATTTTTGTATGAACATTTAAACATTATGTACATACTTAATTACTGTTTATAGATAATAAAATATTTGCACACCACAACGTGGTAGAATATGTTGGAAAGCTTAAAATAATTTTGTAACAACTTCAACACTGATATTCCGCAAATAAATATATTTTCTTTCTTTCTTTCAACGCCTATGTCTAGTTTTCATAAAAAAATAGCTAAGAACCATATTGATTATGTTAGTTTTCAAAAACACACATACACACATGCACAAATCACGATTAAAAAATATTTTTTTGCCCGACGAGAATAGAGTCCAGGACCCCACAAAGTTAAGTCCAACACCAGGTGTCTAGACTCTAGACTATAGGGGCAATTAATATGTACATGACACAATGTTGAATCTATGAAAACATTGCCATTACGATTTTGGTAGAATTTTATCACTGTTCAGCTTATATGTTCCAGATATTTCAAGCGGTTCCCGGACTTCAAGAGGACTTCGAGTTCAAGAGGACTGAATATTTTTTGGCAATGGTCTTCCCCCGAAAGTGCATTTTTCAAATAAAAAGGATTTTTATAATGGGTTTGACGGAGAAATCAATTATGAATTATCATACATTAAGAAAAAGTTATAGGAGTAGAATATACAAGCTCCTCCTTCTTTCCAAGGCTGTCAATGAAGACAAAAATCACACTCCCTTCTGACCTATTCAAACCATTGATGTTATAGGTGCGGAATTGCCCTGTGGCTGGGATATTCGGCCTATTATGGAAGTCTATCAGCTATCTTACAATTCGTACTGGATCATGACAGCGTCATTGTAGAGGCAGGAATAGGCAAGGCTGTGAAACCCTACCCCAACAACTCGCTGAACCACCTCTCCTGCAAGTTGCTGGTCATATCCTGATATCGCTGACGTATACTCATGAGCATCAAAAGTCGGGCTTCTTAGCATTTCAAACTTATAATAAACCAGAACCCTAAATTAACCATGTGATATTTTATAAATCGTAAAACAAATCTCTGTCTGGATTTAAGTGCTAAAGATACTCAACTAAACTAGATTTATTTTTCTATCCCAGCAATAAAATCTAACATCGATATCACAAAATGTTTCAAGTCCATTTGAATCATAACATGGCTTCAGAGTTTGAGCGTAATAAGCTTTTAAGTTAACATATTGATATATTATTTACTCATTTACCATTTCCAATAGTTGTTTGGCGAATATTACACTTGGCTGCATACCGCATCGGTGTTGATTTAAGCTTTGGAATATAGCTGCATGGAATTCGGTGCATGGTAGCTGCATGATATACAAATCAAGATTTTCCAGTCCCAAGTGCATTGTGATATCCACCTTAGACAAATGTTTACAATGAAACTAAAGACTACTACCATGTACGTTTCGTATAAAGATTATTTTAACACGAAATTAACTTCAAAATCAAGTATTATCAAATTGGCTATATGTTTTCTTATAGCACATTTAAACAAGGTCAGAAATTTCCATTTTGAACTTATTGAAGCAAAAAACTAAAGAATAAATTTTATTCGTCAGTCTGGTCAAAACTATTCGTCCCTGCACTCAATTTTTTATTTTTGTTTAATGATTTTTGTACTTGTTATTTATTCATAATTATGTATCTTTTTTTTGTATTGGTCCAGGCTTGCTGAGTATAATATACCATATGCCTCTAGTAAGAGGCGAATACAAGTTAAGTACTCGTACCAATAAGACCACTGGTTTAGCAAGTTTGCTAGATAAGGATCCGCCGCCTTACCTGTGAATGTCGTCATACTGACTCTGTCATGTTTTGGTCCATAGGGTAGCTGGTAGAATTGTAACATATGTAAAACATTCGGGGGCAAAGGACAGCTCCTGTAACATAAATGGTGTGTACAGGGCATGGTTTTTTCTCACCATTAATGTGTTTTGTTTGATGAAGATGTATTAGTAAATCACAGTGAAAAATAAAGTAGGTAAAGTAAAAATGAAAGCGGTTTCTTAAGTACTTAAGTTTCAGGAATATTTAAGGGAATAATAACCCTTATATAACAGATAGTGCATTTTAAATTTTATTGCCAAATTTAAATCACTTTTTAACACATTGCTTTGAAGTTGTTTTATAAATAAGTATTATCGATTCTGAACCATCTCCCAAAGTTTGCACGTATTGAATGTTTTAAGGTCAGGTGCCAAATATCAGTTGAAATTGTTGTTATTGGTCAGTGGTTTGCTAAAATAAACATAAGGGTCAAATGACTTTTATATAATAACCACTATTAGTGCGGGTAACAAATTGCATGCTATACTAACCACAGGTACGTTTGAGCAAGTCTCAGTAGAATGAATTTTTATTTGTCAGGGACACCTTCCCTGCTTATTTGCCTCAAGCACCAGATATTTATATTTGAGTTGCTATCGGAAGCAATACATTTCTTATTTAACGATGCTGCTTAAAAAAATTAAAATTGGTCATTCACGATTGAAATCACTTCTTAATAATATGAATTTTAATGACTTTCTGCCAGTCTATTAGGCTTTTGAGACTAAACCACTGAACCGATTTTGATGAGATTTGATATGCATATTATATAGTAAAAGACCCAAGTTCAACTTAGGCTATTTTTTTCAAAAATGTACAGCTAAGGAATATTATGAGATTTATGAGCGTTGAAAGTTTGTATGACGGTCGTTGAAAGTGTGTAAATCTATTTGACGGTGATGAAGTCGTAGGTAAGCATCTAGTTATTATTATTTGTATTTTTATGATTTTAGTTAGCTAACAGTACAAAAATGTATAATGACTAGCCGACTCTCTGCCAACCCTTAATGGGGACATGAGTAAAGATATGTGTATAGTGTCTAAGCTTTGGTTGGATAACCAAGCAATGCGTACATTCAAGAGGAAAAATGAAAGCGGTTTCTTAAGTACTTAAGTTTCAGGAATATTTAAGGGAATAAGAGTTAAAAAGATAGTGCATTTTAGATTTTATTGCCAAATTTTAATGTTCACTTTTTAACACATTCTTTTGAAGTTGTTTTATAGATAAATATTATCGATTCTGAACCATCTCCCAAATTCATATCCAAATGTTTCTCTACATTACTTTTTTTCTCTGTATTATATATTACTTCATACTAAGTGTTTATATGTGTATAATTTCTAAATTACAAAATTTATGACTAAATTATTTACCAGACAGTATAATGCATACACGTGCATGTTGTGTTTGGTGGTATCCTTGCAACAACGGTACATTTTTATTCTTCAACTCTCAAAAAAGACTGAAAGGATTTAGATGAGAATTCACGGAATGTACTCGTAATATAGTTGACTCATCAGAAAAACACATGCGGCCGCTTTACCAAACGCCATTCATTTAATTTTAATCTACGAATTAGCTCTTCATGATAACATTCACAAAAATGTCACAATAGTCTTACCGAACATAAAAGTCTAAACCGAACTCATTAAATGGTTTTTCGGAAACTGGGCGATATACTACAATTTATAAAGGTAATTTAATCATTTGACAAATGTGCAAAGCCGCGGGTAAATGCTAGAAGTTTAGAATAATAATATTATAGAAGGTATTCTAGTATAGTTCAGATATTCCTTTGGGGTTTTTATGAATGCAGTTCATTAGCATAATATTCTAGCTTCATTTAATCTACAGTAAACAAGTCGCAATAACTGGGGCATTTGAGCGAATCTAGACATTATTTTATGTTCGTTTTAGTTTAATATTTAGGTATCATATAACTGAAATTTTAAGTATTTATCATTCATGGCCATGCTACTTCCTACTAATATAAATACTAATGTAAGTTTGTTTATTACGATAAAACGACTTAACCAATCATCCTGAAACTTTGTGCACATATTCTTGGAGGTATTAAAAGTAATATTTAAAACTATTTGAATACAAAAGTGAAGTCGCAGGCAAAACCTAGATATTTATACACTCACGCAAGGGCGTCGCCAAGGGGAGGCAAGAGGGGCAGCTGTCCTCCCCTAAAGATAAAAAAAATGATAAACCGAACAGTCTTATGTCTTCAACTTGACTTGATCGATTATTCTAGTACTTTTTCTACTAGTTTGCTACGATTTAGAGCGAAATGCAAGGCAAGTCAAAAAGTCGAGGGCACGAGGCTCCCGATTGAACCTACAATGTACTCGTATATTCTTCTAAATCTCCGTATCAACTTGCCCCCATCTAGGCCATCGGCTGGCGACGCTCTTGCATTCACGTAATTATTTATATTAAATACGTCAAACTTTTAGCTAAGGCAAGAAGACTCCGTAGATGAATAAGCTAGTAATATCATTTTCAGTTTATTTAACTAGTGAAATCAGTTCCACTAGAATTTGTCAGTGTCCTGCTAGTAGTCGTGTTTGCCGCTTTTACTGCCTCGTTGGTCGAGTAGCTAGCGTACACGCACAATTACACCGACCAACCACGAGGTTCGGGTTCGATTCCCGACTGAGACAGGTATTTGTATGGTCAACATTTACATGGCTGCAATTCCGGGTTTGATTGTTTATTAAATTTATTCTGGTATCTATTTAAGTATTTCTATGTATTAAAATCGTTAAGTAACACCCCTAACACAAGCATATAATTTGCTAACGTTAGGGTTAGATTTATTTATTATTTATTAACATTAAGCCTTGTCGTGTTTCGCCAGCACGAGCTAAAGCCTGAAAGACTTTTCTAAACAAATGGCTACATTTAACTAAATTCAGCATCATGTAACCAGTCAAACACACTGTAAATATCTTGGGTGCTCAAAGTGTTATGTATTTTTAAGCGACTTATAAAAAGGAGAAAGCTATATGTTAGACTCCTATATTTTTTTGTGTATGTTAATTGTTTTCTCCGTTATTCCCGAACCGATTTTAAATTTATTTTAATTGAAAGAGCATATGAAGAAAGTGGTATTGTCACGAAGTTTGGATTCCAGAGCAATCGACAAAAATATTTTTTTTTGTGTTTGCTTATTGAAATCGAAGTTGGTTTCTTTCAGTTTTTTTAGTTGAAATTATTATTTATCGCCAAATTCGTAGCTGATATGTCTTCGTTAGAAAATAAATCCTAAGAGTCTCCCAGTGCTGGTCCGGCCTGCTTTGCAGAATAACCACGTGCCTTCCTGCGAAGTACCTCGCAAAAGGCGAACATAGGTTTACCGTCATTAGCACCGTGACATCCTACTAGGTGGTAGAGTTTCACAGAAACTCGCCCGGATTTGTACCACCGCCTTTCCTATTCCTGCGGCCATAACGTTACTGCTTGCAGGTGAGGTGTTCCGGTTCGGAGGATAAGGTAGCCGGTAAATTTACTTTTGCTCGAGGCCTAACATCTTGCCTCAGGTTGGCAACCACCATTACCACCTTTGGTGTCTCTAGGCGACGGGAATTTCTTACCATCAGGATATCCGTCAGCTTGTTTGCCTTCCAAAATAAAAAAAAGTCTAAGCCCGAGCTTTTGAGCACACATAACAAAAACAAAAAGGAATTTTAAGTATTTGTGTAAATCAAAAAGTTTTATTACAATAGCAATGGTTGTTGTTTGGATGCCAAAGTTTCTAGAAATAGTTTTGAAGCTCTGTGGAATGTTTTCACAAAATGTTTTAGAGGCCGAATGTTAATTATCTTGATAATTCTGAAAATCCTAATTGTAATATTTGTTGAATCATAGAACTTGAAATTCTTTGAATTGAAGCGAGATTTTTTTTGCTTCTTACTGATTTACGGGTGTTGTTTTTAACCAACACCAAAAGGGAGGACGCAGTGATTTGTCTGCATATCTTTGGTGGCACTTCATTATTAATAGGGTAATCGTATTAAGGTTAATCTACACCATATATAGAGTAGAGTCGGTACTAATTTTATATAGTTACTGTTGCACTCTACAGCGTTCAAAAAAAGTATTCTCGGCAAGTGGCACCACCGTGTAACTGCTAACACTTAGACCAGTGGTACCTATACTTTATGCTGTGAAGATCGACTTGAGAAAAGGTTAAGGGTTTAAGATCAACACTTTTATTTTTACGTATTTTTTTTGCACATAATATGTGATATTAGTAATAATATCACATATTTAAATTATAATTTATTTTTATGTTGTAATCATACCTAAGTAATTATTAGCAGTTTTACACAGTTTCTTACTATTTACATACATTTGTAGATAAAAAATATTTGAAATTCGAAAATGAAACCTTATTCTTGAAATGAAATCTTACAGGTTAAGCCAGTTAACCTGTAAGATCGACTGTGGAACCTCTCGACCGGTCGATCGCGATCGACCGTTTGGGCACCACTGACTTAGACCTAAAAAACAGTAATAAATGCGTCTCAAGAGTCCTTAGTATAATCTAAAGTATCTTTACGCCCATATCTCCGAAGAGGTAGGCAGAGGTACAACCAAGGCACCCACGACTAGCCGGAGATACTAATTCCCACAATGTGATAGGTGGCAAGCCTATCGCCAACCGGGCACATATCCAATCCCGACCAACATTTTTTTTATTAGAAAATTGGAAAAATCCAATTTTCTTTTTGTTGGCCGACCCGGGATTCGAACCCGTGACCTCATGCAAATCTATGTAAAATAATCAATTTTCCTATTAAAATTTAGAGAAATATGCTCACGATGTAATATGTATCGTATCGATAAGGAGTATGCGCCTTTCCACGTTACCCGGTTGTAAGGGTATACGCCATCCCTTCAATCGACGACTTTTAATAAAAAATAATTTAGAATAACAGTGGTCCAGTGCGAGACAGACTCGAACATGAAGGGTTCGGTAGCGCAAATCATCACAATAGAAAAGATCTTTTTGTTCATTCATTTCATAATCACTATATATCAGTTCCAGTTTACATCACTTGCAATTTGAGCGGATACAGAATGTCTTCTTCTTCTTTCTTTAGGTTTTGGCCTTCACGTTAGTATTTAGCCATTACTCAAGTAGAAATTTGCATCAAATTTTATATCCATTTCAATTAATTTTAATTAGTCATCAGTCATAAGTCGTCAGAAAGTCATGTCAGGCTCATGGGTAAAGCGGTGGCCTGTTTACTCAAGCTCATGTAATGAGATTTGGCGGCAACGAAGAAATACACGATACGCTAATTTTTTCATGATTATTTCCTTTGTGCATTTTCACTGAACAAAATTGTACAAAATGCCACCAAAATTGACTAATTTCACTCATATCAACACGAAATTCAATAATTATCAAAAAAAATTTACCATCTTTTCTCTCGATGGCGCCAAAACTCCATCCAGAATGTCAAAGACAATAAAATGCTTATTTATGTCAAACGGTCTCGCGATTCTGAACTACACAACGTCATCGTTTGACGGGCAAGTACAGCTACTTTAAATGTTGGTGTTACATCACGTATTAAAAAATCTACTTACTCGATCTCATTCAAACCAACTTTCGATGGAAGTTTACATGGTAATGTACATTCATAGATACCCCACAATTAATGATTTGATTAAAAAAAACGAGTGTTAGTTCTAAGTAAGGGGAGCCGCAAAATTTATTGCTATTTTTGTATTTCTGTGTGACAATCTTAATGCGGCGTACAGAATTCATCTACTTACAAAGCTTCAACTGCATAACTCTTATAGTTTCGGAAAAAAGTGTCTGTGACATACGGACATACAGACAGACAGACATAACGAAGTCGTAAGGGTTCTGTGTTTTGACCTTTGGCTACAGAACCCTAAAAAGTAAATTTTATAAAAGAGTAATAGCTAACTCCTTATGAATAATTCTCGCCTCAAAAGTACATTTTTAAATGGGAACGAGTTTTATAACTTTTATGAATAATACTAGAAAAGCATGAAATTATTCTTTTGAAACAAATGCTAAGAAGTCGAAGCTCATAGAAATTTCTTCTAAAGCCTCGTCTACGACTTCAATTTGCAACTTCAAATTGTTTTTTTTTTTATAGAAATGGAAGGCAAATAAGCAAACCGATTTTGTAATTCGAAAAGTGGTTTTGGTACGTTGCCTACATAACGTAGAGTATATTTACGCAGTGGTTGGTAGAGGTAAAGCAAGGGCATATACGTCTACGAAGGGTGTTATAAGTTTGACGTGTCTATGTGTGTGTGTATGTAGCATTGTAGTTCTTCAGCGGATGGACGGAATTGCATGCGGTTATTTTGTTTACCTCTGTAGTCCAGCGGACCGGCGGCATTGGACTTGACTTTTTGAGGTCTCGGGTTTAAAAATCCCATTACGTTGCCTGGGATTGGATATGTGTCCGGCTGAGCGATAAGCCTTGCTGCCTATCACATTGTGGAACTCAGTGTCTTCGACTAGTTGTCGGCGCCCTGATTATGCCTCTGCCTACGTTTTTTTCCACGATATTGAGATTGTTCTTAACTATAGTCTAATAAGTTCTGTTTAGGTAAATCTAAATAAAATTATTTAATTTGCAATTTTCCACCAAAAACTGTATACGTATTATTGCGTAACAAAACAGACAAAATAGTGCGCTAAGAATGAATTGGACTTACCGGAAGCTAAAACTCCCAAATACATCCAGCTCCACACAATACACACCACTAAACTGTTTTAGTAGCACCAACAATACACATACTACTAAAAACTCAACGTACGTTTCGCTTCGTGACCGAAGCATAATCAGGAGAATTCGACTGCACTCCACAAAGGTCGAGCAGATACTAGCGCGCGCGCATGCGACTCGCTCTATTTATAAGGTTTCGCGAGTTCGCGTGCGGGTGTGCTTTAGTGAGTACGCGTGGTGATAGTAGCACCGTTGTTGTTAAACATGTGTAGCAGGGGTGAATTAGTCAAATTTGTTTGTTCGCTTAACAGTGTAATTGGAGTCTTCCTTATTACATTTAATAATTTCTAGTTGTTCTAGTATATTTAATTTTAATCCTTTATTACATGTATGGAGTAATTCAAAACTATGATCTGCTGCCAACGTGCTGCTGCAAAATGCGATTTATCTGGACGAATGTTTTTGACAGCCGATATGTGTTCTTTGTAACGAGTCTCAAAACTACGACCAGTTTGACCAACGTATACACTGTTGCATTCAGAACAATGTAGTTTATAGATTGCTGATTTACATTTTTTCTCAATTTTATCTTTACCGTTACATAATCATCTGATGTCTAGGTCTTGAGGACAAAGACCATGAATGAACTGGGAGGTATTTGATAAATCATATTTATAAAAATTGCGGTATTATTATATATTAGTATGCACACAAACACACATAGACACGTGCAAAATAGAGGTGTTGAAAGTAAGAGGCGTGTGTTTGTCAGTGATGTCATAACTTTTGAATAGATGGACCTATTTTGATGCGGTTTTTTTTCGTTTGAAATCTGATATGATCGAAATCGTTATTTATCATATTATATAACGGTTTTTTTCCCTTGGCAAATTAAAAATTTAAAAATCATTAAAAAAATAATTTTAGGATTATTTGGGCTAAGATTAACCATGCGGTTTCCCTACTTACTATAGTAAATAATGGGAAATTATTATGACTTCTTTCATTAAAATACAAAAAAAGTTCCTGAATATCAGCAAACCCGGCGAACTTTGCATTATTTTGAAATACTATTTTTTTCACTTTCCTTGCGATTTTCTTGACGATGACTAACAATAAAAAAAAATCAGCTGAATTGGTTCATCCGTTCAGGAGGATATTTTTACTTTACTGATCAATGCCAGCTACTTTTACTAGATTAAAATTTTAAAAAAACTCGACATATTAGGTGAAGTTTGAAATGAAAAAACATGTTTAAAAGAGTCAAAATGATTGGCAACCCATTTTTAATATGATTTCTAATATAATAAATTTTAGGTCAAATATGTATCATTATATTATTAGGTCGGTGAAGATCGATGTATATAGGACTACTATTTTATGAGTTCATTTATTTTACCATCTTTAAAAACCGGCACGGTATTCGAAAATTGAACGCAATTTTAAATCAGCGATGACAGTTGAAACTCGACACAGAGTAAACAAGTTGCTAGGCATAGATTCGAACGATTTATAGTCTCTGGACGGTTGCCAAAAATGAGATTTTTATAGATCTATAGGTAACTATTTTAGTGCTAATATGGTAGTAAAATATATGTTATGGTATTGTCCAGTAAACAAGTTTATACGATTGGATGTATTGAGTTTGATTGAGTGTTTATTGGTTAATTTATTTTATAATAGCAAAATACCAGCTAATAAAGGAAAATATCAATTGTATTAAATATCAAACACTCTTTACTTAAAATATTAACATCTTATCATTTTATATTAATTCAAATTGTTTGCCAGAAAGAAATCCCACTTAACGCCGACGATGAAAGGAATAGAAACTATACCGGCGTTTGAATTGAGTCTTATTATGATTATTGTGATTGGTATACAGTTGTTTTTTATTTTGTGTCCATTTGTCCACTGATCATGTTATTTATATCAGCTTTAGTTATAATACATTGGTACCTTCAGTTTAATATTTGACGATGCTGCAAAAAGTAAGAACAGTTGACTATTATTTATTGATATTTGTCATCTGTAATTAAATTAAAATATAAATGCCCCATTCCTCTTATCCTGAGTCACTGACAGAAAACTAGCGTTGCAGTCCCTACTGCAACATTTTTGCTGTGTCAGTACACCTTTTTCCAGAGGTGATACATAATAATAAGTATATTATTCCCGTTGAAATTGTTAGCTTTAAATTGAACTACATTTTGTTTGTTTTCTTTACATCGTGTACTAATTATGTATAATTTCTGGTAATAAACGTTTTCTATGTCTACGTCTAGGTAACGCACACTTATCGTCTATGATGTCTTAACGCGGCGGTTGTTTCTTTTCTTTCTTTCTTTAGGTTTTGGCAATCGCGTTAGTATTTTGCCATTAGTCAAGTAGAAATTTGCATCAAATTTTATATAAAAAAATTAAAATATCAAATTTTATATTAATTATAATTAGTCATCAGTCATAAGTCGTTAGGTCATGTCAGGCTCCTGGGTAAAGCGGTGGCCTTTTTACACAAGCTTATGTAATGAGATTTGGCGGCAACGAGGAAATACACAATGCGCTAATTACTTCATGAT
>NJDC01005289.1:66352-82357 GCA_002245475.1 Calephelis virginiensis
TAGTCAAGTAGAAATTTGCATCAAATTTTATAAAAAAAAAATAATTAAAATATCAAATTTTATATTAATTATAATTACTCATCAGTCATAAGTCGTTAGTAGGTCATGTCAGGCTCCTGGGTAAAGCGGTGGCCTTTTTACGCAAGCTTATGTAATGAGATTTGGCGGCAACGAGGAAATACACAAAGCGCTAATTACTTCATGATTTTCTCATTTGTGCACTTTCACTGAACAAAATTGTACAAAATGCCACCAAAATTCACTCAATTAATAAAAATAAATTTCACTCAATATTAACACGAAATTCAATAATTATGAAAAAACTTCGACCATCTTTTCTCTCGATGGCGCCAAAACTCCCTGTTGTTTCTTAGTAAGAAACACCTTCTTAGAAACTCTTACCATCTGAAGAGCCGCCAGGTCGTTATTTTGAAAGTAAAAACTATTTTTACGATAGAACATGCAGACCAGATAGTCTAACAAAAGCACGAACAAACTCGTAAAAAACTCAATTAAAAAGTAAAACTTAAGTAACTTCGCGTACATTAACCTATCTAATTATTTTGACGTGGATCGTAAAAGTCATAAATTTTTGCCTCTGGGATTCTAAGTTTAAGTCTTAAAGCTCGTAGTATCACGTCAAGAAAATGGAAACTTTCCTGACATAGTTTTGGTTAAATAAGGTCATTTCCTTATATACTATTATTTAGTTTCCCCCGGTGTGTTTAGTCTCCTGTGTAGAATAGACCATCTATCTTTCTGCCATATAAGACGAGCAAATAAAAGATTATATGAGTCATTACTAACAAGAATACTGGTGGTATAGTGTCGTATTGAAACATTCCCAGGCAGGTATCTACCGCTTTGCCTATTCCTGCTGCAATAGTGACAGTATCATGTTCTGTTCCGAAGGCTAGGACACTTAGGTCACAAGACATACAATATCTATGGTGACTACAGATCACGACCATCCAGGAAGATATAGCAGGAGAGCCGTGTTCTTGTTCGCTGTCTTATTACATAATAAATATATAAATATATAAACAGTAGCACGTAGTACCTATGATAGATGACACTGAAATAAAAAAAAAATCAATAACCCTGACAAAGCAGAGGTTATAGGGTCGTTGTGCCAGTTCGCGTCCACTTAGTGGAGTTTGCATGTTTGAGGGAAAATATAAAAATGTTCTAGATCTAGTTTTGAATTAACTAATATTGTAAACCATCAGTAGTATAGTCTATTTTAGAATGAAGCTAAGTTTAAGCCAAAATATATAGTGATTATTTTTTAATAATCAAAATAATCGAAATAAGGCAATTTCGCCAGTTCACGTCCACATAATCCAGATCGCGTCCGACCATGGACCAGTTTGTGTCCACTAACTCATAAAGGGATTAAGGGGAGATTTTATTAAGAAAATTTAAAGAAATATTAGGTTTTAAGTTTTTCTTTATAAAATACATATGTTCACGCCTAGTCCCTTGCTGGGTTGGCAGAGAACATCGAGTACCAAGTGTCTAGAGCTTCCTTCGAATTCATTACTTTTTTCATACTAAGAAGCTGGTTGTGGAGATTATGGCGGCAAGAGTTGTCCCTAGGTTAAATTAGCCATGGAATGTCAACCTAGGTCTCCTCGGGTAACTAAGTACATCCATCCACTTTCGCAGTGTATATCTGTACTGTCAATGTTTCATCTGCCGTTCTTACGATATGAACGAACCAACGGAACATGTCCTTACTCAATATAGTAAAAATACTTTCTTTCAATCTCACTCTTTCTTCGATTTCACTATTTCGATATTTCTTGAACATATTTCCCGAAGCGCTCTCATTTTTCCTGTTTTCATGTTTTCCAATATTGGGTATATTTACTCTTGTTTTTTAGTAATGTTGGGATAAGCACAGAATGTATAGTGTATACATATGTGTAATATAATAAGTGTAGTCTCCTTAACAAACATCGCGTTGAAGTAGCTTACCCAACGCTCCGTTCACGTTATTTCCAGTATACACTGTCATTGTCATCGCCATACTTACTGTACTTTACTAAGCTACCATTCCCTGCAAAAAGCACTACCGAGATAAACTCATTTCATTTGTTCCAGCACTACTACGTCTACTAAAATTCTTGAATCCGTTCTGGCTACATTTCTTTCACATGCTATTTTAGTTTTTATTTACATACTAAAGTACGTTCTTCCTCTCCAGTTGTCACATGTTCAATCTCAAATGATATGAAGCCCACAATTACATCATCGTTTGTTTATAGCAAGCAGGTCACCATTAGGTCGCACAATTTTTTCTTTATTTCACATTTACAATACCTTAATTCAAGAACACAGACTTTTAAAACCTTTAAAAGATTATGTTAAATCTCAGGTAGTAATTTTTCTTTAAGAGATTTCACACCGAGCACATACTCCGTGGCTTGAACAAGATGTATAATTGTTTCGAAAACGCTTTACTAAAGTTTTTAGTTTCCTATAGTGTGTTGCTAACATTTTTTAATTCGTGTTCTCTCTTTTCTTCTTGATCTGCACTTTATCATTTTTATTTTCTAATAAATATGTGAAACCGTTTCTGACAGTTTCCAAAAAGAATTTTGATGGTTCTTTTTTCGAAAGGTAGTTTATTCCGAGGTATAATGCATATTTTTTGTTTGTCTGGATGTGCTTATGAAATTGAAGTGGGTTTATGAAACTTTACCGCGTTTTAATAGCACATAGTGAAAATTATCACCTTCATTATAAATACCATTATAATAATGAAGTTTCTTAGTACGTTCTCTGGAGTGCATCCTGTAGAAAATTAAAAGTCTGACAACTCTGTGACAATGTAATCTTTTGTTGGCCCAAATAAAAAGGGAAGTTACTTTAAAGGTTATGTACTCGACTTTAATTTAAATATTTGAAAGCACCATTTTGGTCTAGTGGTCCTGTGTTGGCGTACTAGATGAAGTCTCGGGTTCGATGATTTTCAGATCGGATAACACAAAATGCGTTTTTTTACGATGAAAATCGCATTGCCCGAGATTGGATAAGTGCTAGGATGGTAATAAGTTTCCCACCTACTACATTGCGAGAATACAGTATCTTAGGTTAATCGTGGGTACTCTTGTACGAGCGTGAAAATACAATAAGTTGTATTTTTTTTAATCTCGGGGGTAGGTGCAATATATTTAGGACATAATTTGAAAGTAGAATTACGAGTATATACTAGTTTTGATTCTGCTGAGCACCAACAAAACTTATTTTAGGTGTTAGTATGTTAGTTTTTCTAATGCAACATAAAGAAAAGAGATATAACATTTTAAACGTTTCCAATTAGTCAGGGCGTTTCAACCTGTGACGTTTTTAATCAACGTTTTACATGAACAAACTAATTTGATGCACTAAATTTGATTTGTCTCTTTTTGTTACTATAGTTAAAAGAAGATAGCGATAACTTAATATTGATGGAGTGAGTGCGCAAAAAAAAATTATCACCATTATGATTTTTTTATATAATAAACCCTTAAATTGATAAGACACCATTCGATGAAAGACGAGAGCGTCACGCGTTTAAATCATTTAAAATTGGAGTTTGGCGATAACATATCTCACACCACTATATATACTATATAAACTGGAGAGAGTAACAGGGAAATTTCTCTTACACGTCAAAAACCAACTTTTCCTAAAAAAAAACGGGCATTACTAAATGTTCAGTTCGTATCAAATTTGGTAGGCAGAATAGTCTGCCAAACCTTTCTATGCCGTGCACCGTCATGACAGCGACAGCTGCCAAGAGTTTCTAAAAACTGAGTCCTCGCTACTGCATAATACCAAAGACTCAACACGATAATAATTATATCCTGAAAACGTTTCCCGCTAAAACTCTTGGCGCCTTAATAATAAAAACAGACCGAAGTACGCCAAGGTTTATTTAACACTACAGTTTTGATTGCACTGTAATACAGACTATGATGCCAATTTAAATCTTGCCGTTTATTTGTGCGATAGTCAGAGGAATACTGAGAAATGATTTAAGCGCAGTGAAACTCCAAAAGCAGACTCCAACTAGGTATTTCATTGGGCATCAAGTCGTGATTTTATAATTCTTTTTCGAAAAATAGTAAAAATGTTTCCGATTTACAATAGAACTAATATGTGACCACCTTGAAATCATGACCTACCTTTCTAAAAAAGAACCATCAAAAGTTGGCTATTGGCGTAATCGCGTAACAAACATACAAAAAATAAAATAAAACCTCCTCCTTTTTTAGGAGTCAGTTAATAAAAGGAAGAAAAAGCCGTAAACTACCAACTATACCTCAACAGAAACGTACTATTCGTATGAAAGTACAATGATAAAGTTTGGTGGATTTTTTTGTCTACCATTTTAAAAGAATTGAAAGTAGTACCACTTAAGTTTAAAAATTTTACACATCGAACAATTTACAAGTAACCAAGATATAAATACTCTTAAATTGATTGAATCTTGGCCCAGTAACTATGACATAAATACTCTTAAATTTCTAAGAATACAATTATACTTGAATCTTGGTATAATAACCAGTAACCGAGATATAAATACTTTTATATTCTAAAGTATACCACATCGACTACTGCTAGGATATTGATCAGAAATTGCGACCAACCGCACAGTGTTGAAAAAATATAATTATCAGAATTATTTCATCCATTAACAAAATAAGCAACCGATCAATAAAAACAGTATTCGTAATTGTAGTTGTAAATAATAATTGAGAACATCCGATTTTTCGAAAGTCGGTCAAAAGTAAATGGAAAAGTTAGCAAAATGGCGGAAATTACTTCAGAAGTTCATAACTTGAACAATACTAAATAATAATTATTAAAATGATTAGCAGCACCGCATTTAATAATTTAATATTCTTTGGGAAGTTTTGCAACTTTTGTTTTGCTTGTGAATAATAATAAGGTTGAAAGTTGGTGATGTTAAATTGAATATGAAATCTTAACTACTGAACTTCAACGAAACTTCTGTTCGTGGAATTATACGAGAGAATAAGTGCCATTCAATTAATTATTCAGTTGTGAATATTTCCAGTGCAGTTATTGGTTTCAAGAATATTTTTATAGGCATTAAAGACATTCATAAGATTTTTTATGTGATTGATACACACGGGTTTCCCGATGGCAAGAGACAACCATGGCAACATAGATGTAACATTCTTTAGTCTGATGTCCTGTAGTTAGGGCGTTAGTCTAATATCCCAAACCCACTAGCTACATTACCTTTCGTACCTGATCACGACTTTACCGAATATTACGTTATGGCGTTTGATCTCTCAACTACTGACTGACCTTTATGGACAGTTACTTTACTCTTTGTCTACTACTAATGACTCGTTTTACATTTGCTCTTTTCTTACTCTCTCTCTCTCTCTCGCCTCTCGTCTCTCACTCAATTGCCTCTATGGCGTAGCGGTTCAGTTGTTGGACTTGACTGCATGAGGTCCCGGGTTCGAATCCAGGGTCGGTCAACAAAAAAAATGGGGATTTTCCAATTTTCTAATAAAAAAAAAATATTGCTCGGGATTGGATATGTGCCCGGTTGGTGATAGGCTTACCACCTATCACGTAGTGGGATTTAGTGTTTTCGGCTAGTCGTGGGTACCCTGATTGTGCCTCTGCCTACCTCTTCGGGGATATGAGCGCGAACATGGTTTTGCTTTTCTTCTTTTCTTACATGCTGCAAGGTAGAGAAAGACATTGTTTTTTCTACGTAAGGGGGCCGTACCAATACGGGAATCACGAAATTAAAGACATTTCAGAATAATAATTGGGTTAGTCTACTAAAACATTTCAAAACAGTTCTTGTCGGATAGTTTCTGAACACCTAATCTTCGTTGTAGAAACGAATCCACGTTCCAAGTTCAATATATTCACTTTTTTAATTAGATGACCTCTTACATATTAACAACAAAGCGCAATTACAAGTACAAACTAAAATATAAAATATTTTGTAGACGTTCTTTTAATGAAGCTGCTACTTGTGCACGTGTGTTATAGGTACCTATTATAAAAAATCTGGATTTGTACACAATGGAGTTTTGCCAACAAAAGTATGAATTTTGTATTATTTTATATTTATTTCTTAATAAATTAAAAAAAAAAACACTAAACAAACAAGTTGTCATGGTGCGATCTTAAAATAAAAAGAATGAAATAAAAAATGAAAAGAGCATTGCGTATTGTCGGTGGCAGCTGCACAAACTAAGCAAGTTCAAGGAAAGGAAAATTCATTTTATTATGAAAACGGAGAATTAAAATTCTAGAATTCTTTTGCAGACGAAATTTTTCCGCCATATTTAATTCACGTTATACTGAATTTATTACATTGAAGTGTCAACGGAGAACAACCCGGAAAACTAAGAAAATAACGACCGTTTAAAGTACATACTGTTATTATTGTTTTCAGGTTCCAAGTTCTTAGTGATGCATTTTAGTCTGTTATTTCTGCGTGCCATTTAGAAATTTATCTATTATATAAAAATGTCAATGAGCGGTCAAGTTACAGTGCAATCAACTTATATATTCAGTTAGCAGCTTCGTTAGTGTGACTGAAGTGTTTGTTACTGAGAATTTAACTAAGAAAATAGCGATAGTAATAACAAAATAGTAAAAAATTGAATTAGGGAATTGCATTTTCACTTTAGAATTTGACAGCGGAATCTTTGATCTTTGTATGCCTCCTTAAACGTGTGGTTATATTCCTTTGAATATAACCACACATTTAAGGAGGCATATATATCAACCAAAAACACGTAAACGTCAGTTAGGCAATAATACTAATCTCATAGATTAAATAGGGCTACAAAAATGTGATTGCTTTTATATCGATAAAATTTTAGCAGTGGGTGCTGGTGACATTTACATGCCGCTCATGTTATTTTGTTTACACCTGTATTAAATCAAATTAAAAGCGTTAGCCTTTTAATGAAACGTATACTGGGTAAATTATTTGAAGGAACTAAAAATAATGAACAACTGAGATGTTGGACAAATATGAATATAAAATTGTAATGAAACATTTCTTACCATAAAAACGGGAATATATAAATCAATTGCGAGTATTAAAGTTTTGATTTAATATCCCAATAGTCCGATAGTATGTTTCCAGGTTTAATCCAACCTCTTCGGGGATACGGGCGTGAAGTTACTTTTTTAAATGTCAACGACTTGTCAATGACGAATTACGTTAAAAACACAGCGTATAAAATTACCCAATCAATGAAGTGACCTTTTACAAAAAGTGCTCTCATAGTTAAACACAGGAAAACATTTCTCCAGAGAACGTATCCTTGGTACTCGTAACCTATTTGTTGATCGTTCGACCAATTTATCCGGACACATACACATGTTACACACGTGTCGCTTTCATCCTCTAAAATGTTTCCATGAGGACAAAAACATGTGTGGCTATTGTGTTGCACTCACTAAACTAATTTTAAGTAATGGCTATCTCATTTTAACGATAGTAATAGAAAGAGACAAAATACGTTTAGTGCTCTCAAATTAATTTATACGTGACATTACTATATACTTACTTATACCTAGGCTCGTACCTGTCGACAGGAATATTTTTCATTTGACACCAGATGACTCGATTTGTAACTTCGCTGTGACAATAAGATTAAATCGATGTAGTAAGTATTATATTTGTTAAGAACTTATATAGATACGTCACGCGGGCGAAAATATAGACAGATGTGAGTTATATCTAAATAGGTCTTATTAAATTTTAATTTTTGTTTAGTTTTAAAACAAGTACTATGTTTCAAACTGTAAAGCCAACCTCCTGTAAAGCCGAACGGTGGAGAGGTAGGTTCAGCAATAGAAAATCAAATAACATTTAATTGCTTTAATACAACAAATTATAGCTTCTGTGCCATCTGTATACACTTTTATTTATTATTTTATAAAATTACTTACACATTTAATCTTTTTGTGGCAATGTTACTAAGATGTTATCGTTGCAAAGTGATATGCTTAAATAAGTAAAATAAACTTGAAGACAATATTGCCTCCTCTAAATATGTAAATAATCATATAGTTGATTTAATTATTAAGTATATAATTGTTGTGGTAGATATATAAGAAATTATTAACTTCGTTGCGATTTTTATTATAACTCAAAAATTGTAAATCGCCATAAAAAGTAAATCGCTCTAACTCTTAAAAATAAAGTCATTAATTAATATAAATTTTATTTATGTTTTTGAATTGTTTAACTTAATAATTTAAATTACTCTTAAGGTAAAGGTAAATTAGAATTTAGATTAAACGTTTATAAAACAATAATTAAATAACACCACGTAACATGTTGAAATGGTAAAATAATTTTGTATCAACTTTTTAAAACACATGTTCCGCAAATAAATGTTTTCTTCCATTTTTATTTCATTATAAATTAAAACTTTTTTGGAAGTTTACAGAGTGAAATCATAAAATCAAAAGTTTTCAATATATCAAGTTGACGAAGAGCCAATTTCCATCTTTCATTCTACAGATATAATATGGATTCATTAATAAAATTATATCTCAGCGGAGTTTTGGCATAATCATGTTAATTAAACATAAGACGTTTCGCAAGACGCGAGTTGTGCTCGCGTATAACATGATGTTTTGTTAATGGTAGCGCCACACTAGAATCGATGTATAATTATATTTCTATAATCAAATTAAAAAAAAACGATCCCGAAAAAACCAACGAATGTAGCTGAGCACCATCTCGACCACGTCAGTTTTAGATAAAAAAAAACCCGCACTGAAAGCTGTCCTTCCGTTAAAAGTTATGATACCCAGACACACAGGTAGCTTATAAGGCCCTTCTTTATTCGTCGGGGTTAATAAAATTGATATCGTTAATTGTAAATTAAATTCATTCATCGTCTTTAAACAATATACCCAGTTCAAATTCAGCCACGTATACTATTCCCATTTCTAAGCAGGAGCTCAACAAACTTTCATTTTCTAGAGATATTGATTTGTTAACTATATTCTACCACACGTTTCACGTAGAATGTTCTGTGGATTTTATCTCCATCGCTGTGTTATCTAATTTAGAGTTTAAAATTTTACGCTTGCTAGCTCAATGCAAGGTTATCATCTACCATGCGATCCCGAAAATGGATGCTCATTTTTCACAAGTTCACAACGTGTCTATATTATTTATGGTTTTATAAATAATCGGTTCCCACAAAAAATGTATCACTTGAAAGGGATTCTTAAAATCTATAACACGTAAAATCTTTTCATGGCTTCGTCAATCTAACCTGTTTTAACCTGTATGTGTTTTATTCCTTACCATGTATAGGAAAAACCGCCAGCTTTTTGGCCCAACAATTTTATTAATACTGAAATAATATGTTAGCCGTATAATGAGGGACGACCTTAAGGATATATCTTTGGAGAGTTATCTGATGAAAATTGCTCTTCTCTGGCACGGTTTGTAAGTCAATTTGTTATCAATTGGAACAAATTTCTACATCATTAACAAGACTAAGAGAGTTAGACTGGAAGATACGTAATACATACACAAATCTACCTCTCTATAGGTCATTAAGATTTATTTGTACATATAGATAAAATGTAAACGTGACAGATACCTACAGATAAACCACTAACCTGTATATAATTTGGTATAAAAGTCACTATACAGACTGTCAGTATTTTTAACAAAGTTCAAAAAAACGAGGAGGTTCAATTCGGCCTGCAAATATTTGTTTTATGTATGTACACCGATTTCTCCGAGGTTTCTGAACTGATTAACGTAACTCTTTTTTATATTTCAAATGTTTTAGGGTAACAAAAATGGTTAAGAAAACATGTCACATATATACACCAAAGATTATAATGGACGTATAGGTAACGTACCATTATAATTCGAGGCCGCGATGTTCAATCTGCGTAAGCTTAGCTATTCGAACCTTCAAAACTGAAATACTACAAGAATAAATTGCTGCTAGATCAGATGACATAAAGACAAATTTTACCACTTAGTCATGGTCTCCCTGTTACTGACCAAAATAATTATTTTATGAGCTGTATGGTTTAAAATAATTCAACCAATATTCTCTAAGTAGTATGGAAATCAACATGGATAATATTAAAATAATGTCCTCAATTTCGTACAGCTTGAAGTGACTTTTCGTAGCTAGTGATGGGAACGAAATATATTATATATACGGAGTAAGAGATATCTATAAAGTTGAAGATTTTGTGTTAAAAAAAAACTGACTGACCGACAAAAATATAACTACATTTTTTCACCCCTGACGTTACACGAGTTGTGTAATAAGATTGACGTTTGTGTGTGTGTTTATGTCTTTGTGTGTGGATAAATGTGTGTGTGTTTGTCTGTGGCATCTAACTCTTTAGCGAATGGACGAATTATGACGCAGTGTTTTTATTTGAAAGCTGTGACATAGTTGAGATGGTTCATAGTTATGATTTAAAGAGACCTCTGATAATGGAGCTCGAAGATAGAAGATGTCAACCTGGAATGTCTACTGGTAAATTAATTAAGATAGGACTCCTTAGATTCATCTTAACTAGATCTGTTCATATTCTTTGATGATCAGGACCATGTAAAAACTGGGAGGTGGGTCATGGTTTAAAAGTTACGGTATTATGTTTCGTAATTTTTGTAGTTTATCTTAAGCACATAAAAAAGAGAGGTATTTTGCGCTAGATGTGCCTCAGTGTGTGTATATCTGTGGCATCATGACTTTTGAAGTGACCTTTTGTGATAGGTTTATTGAAAATTTTGAATTTTAAAATTATGGGTTCTGTATCCTGTACACGTAGCAATCATTCCTGAAGGTACAAACGAGGTCACTGGTGGTATTCCAGTAAACAAAATGTTCCTTTGAACAGCGAAATACATTTTAGCTCCACCACAAATCTTTGCATACAATTAGTAATAATCAACTTCATTTTATTCATATTGTACTAGATAATCCATTCAAACTGTACATGTATTTCCCTGTTCAAAGGAACATTTTGTTAACTGGAACACCGAAAGTGAACTCGTTTGTACATAATTAGTTTCATTATAAGTATAGATTTAATAAAATATGAAATTATGTTTTAACTCAAATAAAGTCAGTTTGTAGAATTTAGAAGCATTTTCTGGAGAATTAATCTGAACAGCTTTTATTCTCAATACAAGCATAGGAATGAGCTCGCATTCCTATTTTATTCGATACTCGTGGGGATTCCACTTGGCATCCATTATTATTTCATATTGTTTCATTCATACAATGTACGGCGTAAATAAGATCAAAAGAATGAAATTGCAAAATACAAAATAGTTTACTTTTGTTTCACTTACTATTAAAGTCCGCATAAATCTATTGGGTTTCACCATGTTTAATTTATTTTTAACCGACTCCGAAATGGAGGATGTTGTCATTTCATGTATACTTTTGTTACCCGATTTTTTACATCTATTTTACCGAAGTTTAGATGATTTAGATCGGTTTATTTACATCTGGCGTGAATTCTAGCAGGTACAGATAAGTTTTCTGGATCTTTTACATCTATTTCATATGCTAGATCATGCTTGAAAAACACCTTTATTCTCTGGCGAAAAAGAGAGGTGTTAAAAGTTTGACCTCTTCGTCGCTCCCTCTTCCTAACACCTCCTCTTCCCCTCTCCATCCCTCTTCCCCCCCTCTATCTCTCTCTCTCTGTGTGTTTTCCTTACAGCGCCTCTGTAAATTATAGCTACCTATTAGGTGAACTTAACCGCGACGACAAGCCGAAAAAGCTAAGTCTCATACTGTGATAGGTGGCAAGCCTGTTGCCGACAGGGTACATGTTAGTCCCGGTCATATTTGTTTTTATTAAAAAAAAACATATTTTCTACATATGTATGTTAACTACTATTTTGTTTAGCTATCAAAAATAATACGCTTGATTGTTGAAATCGAATTTTAAATGTTAAATACATACATACATATATATATTCACGCCAAGTCCCTTACGGGGTAGGCAGAGAGTATCGAGTGCCAGATCTCACGATCCTGACAAACCTGTCTTGCTTCCTTCACATTCATAACCCTTTTCATACAAACACGCCGGTTTCGGAGACTCTTGACCCTCGGATAATATCCGATTGATCTGATCGTGAAATGTCAGCCTTGGTCTCCCCGGGTACCTACATCCATTAACATTCCATCCATCCATCTTTCATCTGTCATTCTTTCCACATGACCGAACCAGCGTAGCTTGCCCTTTCGCATTTTAAAACCAACACTTTCTTTCAATCCCACTCTTTGTTAATATTAAATATTTTTGGTTTTATTACACATGTAGACATTTCGAGTCCTGCCTTGTAATTTCATTAATTTTATTTCACCCTGTTAGTCTAGGACTAAACCGATACTAACGTATTTTTTGAAAAGTCCTCCTTTTTTAGGAAAAAGGTTAGCAAATTTTATTACATGTAGTAGTTATTAGTCAATTATAAAATTATGAAATCATTCGTTTATTGTAAAATTTCACATATTTTCTGTAGAATTGGTTTGAATCGCCTTTGTTCCCAATACGTGTACTATATTGCTGTTATATTCGATTCTCGTGGGGATTCCACTTGGCATCCATTATGACTCCGTATTGTTTCATTCATACAACGTCCGGTGTAAATACGGTCTCTACGATACGGACTTGCAATATGCAAATATTATTTACTCGTGCTTCCGTAGCTATTGATTGTTTCTTGTGTCACTTACTACCTGTTTCCTGCGACTATTCCTGTTTTCAACACACGATAGAATAGTTAAATCTCAGTAATAAAGTATAATAATGACACTGCAAAAAATTCGACTTCGATATCAATCTGTAAGTCATCTAGATACTCAAAATGTAGGCGTTTTCTTCGAATCCCCTGGGATTCTATAATCAGATCCAGATTTGGTGGCGGTAATGAGAATTACTCGAGAGTAAGCTCTTTCAAATAAAAAAATAAATTATAATCGGTTCAGAAATTAAGAAGAAATCTATTAATATACATAAACAAGGGGAGTTTGTAAGTTTAGCATGCCTGCATGTATATTTATGTCATCATAATCGAATGGACCGATTTCAATAAGGATTTTTTTCTGTCTTAGTTACATTATGTACAGGTTTCGTCATGGTCATTGATTATTTTGGAAAGAAGTTCCTTATTGCGCGTTGTGAAAGGAGGCTAGACGGAAAAAAATCTTACAAAAAGTTGTCACGACACTTTTTGCTATAGTAAGCTATTGCAAGCTTTGCGGATTGCGCATGTTTGTTTTTTTAATTTTTGTTTTTTTCATTATTTTTTTTTATATATTTTTTTCATGTTTCTCTGTCTGTCTCTCTCTGTTTTTTTTTTAATTTTTTTTCATGTTTCTCTGTCTGTCTCTCTCTATAAGAGAGATAGAAATAGAGATTACTAGAGATTGATAAAAATTGATAGAGAGAGGACTTCGTTCCATCCGGGTGTCCCTTGACACCTCGCAAGTTTTTTAATTTTATGATTTCTCTACTGCTCACTTGTGAGGCAGCTATCAGAAAGAGTAAAACCTTGGTAATAATCAGAAAACAAATTCTTGCTACTGTGATGTTTTCCAAAAAAATAAGCGCGTCGAATTGAGTTTTTGAATTTTTTTCGTCGGTCTATAAAAAGGTTTCAAACTCTTGACATTATATCTGGACCATAAATAGCTTCTTGTTACAAGGTTACAGTTTAAACAAGTTTTAGTTAATTATATAACATCGTTTGTGAACATGTTTCGTGAAGGCGTCGAATGAGAGAATCGAGGTTCTTCTAACTTTAATATTGTAATCAAAAGTTTTCTAATTAAAGTTTATTTAGGTATTTATGACAACTAGTAATTTTCTCACTAAAACTGTACCTAATCGATAACATGATAAAGTTTGTGTGTCATAAATTATATATTTTTCTATGTTGTGAGATGTCAAAAAAGCCTGGGAATGTTATGTTAAAAAAATGTTTTGTTACTGATTATACAAAAAAGTGACTTACCAATCGAATGTTACCTATAACCACATTTTTGTTAAATAAAGTAAAAGTTTAACGAAATAAGAGCCTATATAAAAATATAAAAAATCTTGTTTTATAATATTGATCTTGTTTTGGTAAAAACATTAAAACGAAGAAGTATTGGGTCTTGGTTTAGTTATTATTAAAAAAGGCAGTCCAGTTAGGTAAGCTAATTTGATTACTTGAATTTAATAATTAATACATAAAGTATATGTAACTGTACCAAACCGAAATAAGCCTAAAATATTAGGCTCAGTAAAAAATAGTTTCTCTATTTTATAAAAACTTTATTTCTCATTATCTAAGTTTGGTGGTTTTTCAAATTGTACAAGTTAAAAAGTTATTTTTTTTTTCATTATCAGGTTGTAACTAGTAAGACATAACCGTCGCTCATGGACGCTCTATGTTTACTGGATACTTATACATATTATGCTATGACTGTATTACCGCTATCTTATGTTAGACAGGATGTCAGGCCTCGTGTGCCAGTCTACTGACAACCCTACGCTCTGGCTGTCATTATGGCAGCAGAATCTTTGACAAATACTAAGGTAGGATACATAAAAAATATATAAATTTAAATATACGTAAAACTTAAATAACAAGTAATACGCTATTTTTCTAAGTTTTTATGTACAAAATTTCACAGATTGATTTATTAGCCTATACTAACTTGTTTAACAAACGAGTACCAAAACACCATTCTGCATTGTTTATGGTCTACGTAATCAACATAAATTACATCACCAATCAGAACGCTTTGTGCTCATTGTCAAATATTAAAGACACGTCTTGATTGGTTGAAATGAACTTGGTACTCGTTTGTAAAAATAGTCTATAGTAATCTAAATACATATTTGTTCACCAGCACAGGTCAGTAAGTGTCTTAAAATTTGTTTAATCATTTATAAAAATATAGGAATACTTTGACAACAAACAAATTTTAATTTTAAATCGACCAAAAGTTGAGAGTTAATGAAAAAATCGATTTTATTTTTCATATGATGTCATTTATGTATGGAAAAAAATGATGATAACTGTCGATTTCCCTGGGTTTCCAGCATGGGCCTCTGACTCGGTGGCAATATCACCGTCACGGAATAGGCTTTCTCAAATAAGAAATAATTATTAAAATTCATTCACAAAGGAGAATGCAACAAAAAGCCAGTTGCAGGCATAATAAATTATATCTCAAAAATCAGTAATAATTAGTAATATAATAATAACCATATAAGATCCTGATCCTTACTGGCAGACAATCGATATTGCCTGTTTTATTGTTAATAAAACAAGTTGTATTAGGTACTGGTTTAAAATAAATAATTATTTTATTTGAAGTAGGTATTTTTTTTGTACAAAAATATGATGTTAAATGTATTCCTGAAATATAAACGCAGACCCAAACATTATGATTTATTTAATATTTTTCATAAACTGACGAATTACATTGACCGCTATGTCTCTAGTAATAAGGAACTTTTTTACTCTATTATAACACGGCCGAAGAACTTTAGGAAGCTGTGCCGATGTCAGTGTTTTATATTTTTTAGGTTGGGATAGACATGAGGACACTTTTAGACATCCTGCTGGCATGTTGGATCGTGTACTCTTTAATTAATTAGAGATAAAATAATATTATGCCTACTCTTTGGTTTGATTTTTATTTTACACATTTACACTCTTAATTTTGGCACTCGATACTCTCTGCCTACCCCGCAAGGGACTTGGCGTGCAGATAGATATGTAAGTACCTTCATAGTATAGGCAAGCATTCGCGTGAATAAAAATATAATGCAGAAGGTGCTTTCTTATCGACATCTTTAATTATTATTATATTACTAATTATCACTGATTTTTTGAGATCCACCTCGTTATACCTGCAACTGGGTTTTTTTGTATGGAACTGTGGCATTCTCCTTAGTGTGGAAATGACTAACATACAT
>NJDC01005289.1:120854-138755 GCA_002245475.1 Calephelis virginiensis
CCCAGTAATTCATCTAGGTAAATAATAGCCAACCCAATATCTGCACAATCTATACGTCTTAAAGTCAGGATATTTTTTTATAATTATAACGTTCAAACTTAAATATTTTAGGAAAAATAATTTAAAATATTCTGTCCAGTATTTTTTTAACAATTTTAAGATATTTTATATAATACTAGCTGACCCCGCAGACGTTGTTCTGCTATATTTTTAATGTGATTTATTTAAAAAAATTGGGGTGAGTCACCCTTATCACTTAGGGGTATGAAAAATAGATGTTAGCCGATTCTCAGACCTACCCAATATGCTTACCAAATTTTAGAGGAATCGGTCAAGCCGTTTCGGAGGAGTATGCAGACTAACATTGTGACACGAGAATTTTATATATAAGAAGAAACATGTCATTTGCTATAAAATAAGTTTGTCTTTTTTTTTAATTGCTTTAACGTTGTATACCTCGCGATTTTTACAACTTCACCGGACTTGAAAAGGTTTACTTTATTATCAGCTCCGTGCAGGTAGACTTAGATTCGGATCTTCTGCTAATATTACTCATGCTCTGAGGTTCTGTTGCATATTACATTAAAATAATATTGCTATACTCTATTTTTTTTAAACGAGTAACAAAATATTATATTCTACATTGCTATTGGTCCACGTAATCAACAAAGTTCATTTCAATCAATCAGAAAGCGCCTTTACAAGATGACAATGAGAACAAAGGCGTAGTGCCCGTCCCTCATAACGCTACATCTCACTCTGTCAGTATCGGACAAATGCGAGGGATATACTCAGTACTCATTTGTTAAAAAAAATTGACAATAGTAGGACTCACAGCAAGGCCTCAGGTCTTATATCAGCCTTTCCGAAAGTGGGCGATAACGCCCCCTTGTGGGCGCTGGAAGCCTAGAGTGGTGCGGTATAAATCTTGAAAAAAATGTTTTTTTTAAACTAGGCGCAACAAATATGTTATTGAGGTTATTGACAAGAAAAAAAGAGGGGGGGGGGGTACAAAACAACTGATTTTCAAAGTGGGCGTTACATGAAATAAGTTTGGGAACCTCTGTCTTATATCTTTATAAAGCTGAATAAAAAAACTTTTACAATTTATTACACACCTTTTTATGTCTAAGAATTTCAACTGCAGTCATATACAATGTTTCATTACAAGATTCGCACTTATACTCTTTAGCGTTAGGTTTATTTTCCCTTGTTACTTTTTTCTCTTCTTTCTTCTGTGTACTTCTTGAGGAACACATGAACTGCATATGTTGTAGCCTTTCTAATGGAGAAAGACAAGCTGCTAGTTCGCAATCTGGACAAGTCCATACCTCGCTGTATGTTTCTTGATAGTTGGAATGACTCCAATCAGTATCCACCACACTGTAACAAACAAGTTTATTTTAATTAATGTACTTTTCTTGATATTAATATTTTTTAGAAAGCAAGCACTTCACCATTGGCAGGATTTGAACCAGCGACCAAAATGACCGCAGACGATGACAGGCTTTAAAGGCTAATTTCATACACTGAACCACCTCTGTGGTCTAGCGGTTCAGTTGTTGGACTTGACTGCATAAGGTCCCGGGTTCGAATCCCGGGTCGGGCAACAAATAGAAAATTGGATTTTTCCAATTTTCTGATAAAAAAAATTTGTGCGGGATTGGAAATGTGCCCGGTTGGCGATAGGCTTACCACCTATCACATTGTCGGACTTGGTGTCTTCGGCTAGTCGTGGGTGCCCTGGTTGTGCCTCGGCCTACCTCTTCGGGGATATGGCCGTGAAGATACTTTTTTTTTCATACACTGATATCTTTATACCTATACAAAATAAATCCGCATTTCGTGTGGTTAACGTGTTGCGTTAACCACACGAAAAGCGGATAGGCCAATTTTGCTAAATCTTTTTTGTTGTAATGGTTATTGTCAGGAGAAAGTTTTTTTAAGAGAAAAACGGGTAAAATTGGTGAGAAAATGGGAAAACAATAACTAACTACTTCATTTATTTCCACACAAAACTGTTAGTAACTATTAAATTCAAGCGATAGGAAATTCGCCTGGTCGGCTATTAATTAAAAATTAATAATGTTTTTTCTGAATAATCTTTATAAATAGCAGCAACTATAGTTCGATTCTCCCCGTCGGGATCATTTGTGAGTCGAATATTTCGATATCTGCATTTCCGAGTGTGGGTGTTAAATTTATTCTAGTATTTATTTAAGTATTTCTATGTATTAGAATCGTCAACTAACAGTCATAACACAAGCACATAATTTGCTTACTTTGGGGGTTTATTTATCCGGAGATGTTTTTTTTTATTTTTATTTTTTTTATGGAATAAGACGGTGTATTAGTATGGTTGACGAACACCGATAACAGACGCATATAGTTTTTGACTTGACTTCGTGAGGTCCCGGTTTCGATTCTCGGGTCGGGCAAATTAAAAACTAGAAAATTTGTATTTTCAATTTTCAAATGAAGATAAAGTTGCCCGGGATTAGATACGTGCCCGGTTGGCGATAGGCTTGCTACCTATAACATTGTGGAACTTAGTGTCTTCGGCTAGTCGTGGATACCCTGGTTGTGCCTCTGCCTATTTTTTCGGGGATATGGGTGTGAATATACTTTGTATAAGTTGTCCCTATTTATTTTATACAATACATTATCCTAGCGGCCCTGTACGTGCTTCGCTACGTATATGACCACATGAATGACATAACACAACAAACAAAAAAAGAAAATAAAACCACCTGAAAAAAGTTTCAATTTGACTGAAAAATACCCATTACCAAAATGATCCGCCATTTATTGAATTCATTTGTTACAAAAAATGTGATAAATTAAGAACCGCTCGACCAATTTTATGCAAACTTCACATAAACCATCTATTAAATAGTCCGAACAAAGCCTAAACATTTGGTTCGGATAGGTGAGTCCGTTCTTGAGTTATAAAATTACAACGTAAAGTGGCATTTATTTTTATACATATACTAGCGGCTCGCCCCGGCTTCGCATGGATATAAAATATACATATAAACCTTCCTTTTCGCTCCCTTTATCTATTAAAAAAACGCATCAAAATCTGTTGCATAGTTTTAAAGATTTAAGCATACAAAGGGACATAGGGACAGAGGAAGCGACTTTGTTTTATACTATGTAGTGATATACAAGTTATTTCATGTTGTTGTTGATGTTAGTTTTTAATAGCATACATAGTATTACATATCTACACGCCAAGTTCCTCACGGGGTAGGCAGAGGGAAAAAAGTGTAAAATTGTTTTTAAAAAAACTTTTAACGTAAATAAGAATATAATCAATATTTTTAACGTAAGTACCCACTAGTTCAAATCAAAACTTATCACGCTCATCAAATGAAGGTCGCAGGTTCTAGTCCCGTATCGGTCGATTTCCGATTTTTAAATTGTGAAAGCCAATAAGACATTTTTAAAAACATGTATTATCCAACTGCGCAAAATCTATAAATACTTGTGAAGAAGTAATAATCACCTAATTTTTTAAATACCTACTTATCTATATATTTTTTAATTCTCCCGTGGAATCCTAGAAATCCTAGGAATCCGTTAAAAGATAACATGTAGACTATGTCTGGCTCCAGCGTCTAGACCGATTCAACCCTTAAATTTTAACTAAAATCGGTCTAGTCGTTTTACTGCAAAAATGCAATATGCACACAACATACACTGCAGTTTAGTTGTTATTAGCCGACTCGGCGAACTTCGTATCGCTTGACAATAACAGGTTTGTATGGATTAGAGCATTGCTTTTCCAATTTTCCCTGCAATTATGTAGGGTTATTTTTTTATAAGAACCTTCTCCTGACGTCACAACAAAAAAAAATAACAAATTTAGTCTATCCGTTGTGGCATGATGCGATGACCACGCGAAATGGGTATTATTTTTTATATCTATAGTTTAATAGAACGAGAATATCTTATTAAAATCCTTATGATTTTACATGATATCTATATTGAATTATTTAAAAAATAACAACTGAATTCTATAATTACCATACTTTACCACTACAAAATTGAAATAAAAAAAATTAAAGGGAAAAAATAATATTTTTCAATTACAGGGATAAACCTACGAATTAAGTTTTGCTAGAACATTATAATTGATGATCTAATTTTTGTTACAAAAATGCCATCTATGAGAGAGGTCATGAACTACTTAATAAAATGCCATCTATCAGAATTAACGTAAACTGTAGCAACAATGATGATACTAAAATAGGAATTTGAGAGTTTTTACATGTTCGTAACAATCAATTAATGTTAAGAACATTTGTTATCTACTTTTATCATAGTACCGGTCATTTATAAAACGCATATTTTTTTTTTATATTGTAACGAAATTTAATTCCCATAAAATAAATATATAAACAGTACCTCATGTAAGCCATGCGATTCGATAACAACATTAAAAACAATTTAGTTATTTTACTGGCAGATCCTTAACTTTCCTCTTCGTTTAAAATATATATAAATTAATTATGCTTTCTGTTTTTTTTACACAAACACTAATAAATTTAAACACTAATAATTATTGTATAGCACCATCTAGGATTATTAGAATGAACTTCTTTGCCGATCTGCAGATGCCCATATACATTTTTTTTATAGTCTAATAGATGTCGCGTTGTTGTTTGCAGCAAAATATTAAATGACGCTGATAAGATTAAACTTGAAATAATGACCTAACTTTAATTTTCATCTTTCGATAAGACCTTACTTCATAGGATCATTTCTATAGTAAGCTCTTCACGAGATCTACACAACAAGTGAGATCGAAGCAGTCACGATGAGGAGATGTGGCGCGGTGTCCTGAGCGTGAGGCTGGCAACAGCAGTACTGCTGTTAGCCCTCGATGATCGTTCACTTCCTCGCAAGGGGAAGCGTGGGATACTGTCGCTGTCTGAGTGGCTTTTTTAAACCCTATTAATTATCCGAATACAATTACTAGGTAAATGGCAAGATTACAATAAACTCAAACTGAAATTTTTTTATTAGACATAAAATAAACCCATTCCGGCTCTAGAGGTCACTTGTAAATAGCTACATACAATATAGTAAAGGAGTAGAGGTGAGGCGTTAATACTAGATCAGATTAGGTTTTTTCGGAGACTATGCCGCACCTATTCCAATTTTCGCAACAGTCCACCTAGTCTCGCGTACCTCATAGGTATTCGCTCGATGACAGCGCTTACGCGTATAACACTCATTCGTTCATATTATTCTGTATCACTCACAAGTGTTTTGCTTTATATCTGCTATCTTGTTCTAGGCAAGTGGAAACGAGACAATGCAATCACTAAAATAGTATAAAACAAAGTCACTTCCTTTGTCCCTATGCCCCTTTGCATGTTTAACTCTTTGAAACTATGCTACGGATTTTGATGCGGATTTTTTAATAGATAAAGTGATTGAAGAGGATTCATAATCGTGCGAAGCCGTGGAGGGCCGCTAGTAAATTACAAAGGTCATATTTGTAAATAAAATTAATTAAAATCTTGATAGAAGAAGGCGCTACTTTGCGGAAATCTATACTTAAATCCAAATAAAATTATTTAATTTGCAATTTTCCGCCCCAAAAAAAATGTATACGTATTATGGCGTATTATACGTATCGTGGAGTGCAGTCGAATTTTCCTGCTGATGCTTCGGTTACAAAGCGAAACGTACGTTGAGTTTTTAGTAGTATGTGTATTGTTGGTGCTAATAAAAACAGTTAAGTGGTGTGTATTGTGTGGAGCTGGATATATTTGGGAGTTTTAGCTTCCGGTAAGTCCAACTCGTTTATAGCGCACTATTTTGCCTGTTTTGTTACGCCATAACACGTATACATTTTTGTTTTTACGGAAAATTACAAATTAAATAATTTTATTTGGATTTAATTAAAATCTCTTAAATACGCCAACTAACGTACATTGGTATTGCACTCTTGATGAATATTATACTGCATTTGTAAGTTTAAAGTCCTAAGCCTGTTCAAGTATAAGGGAGAGATGTTACCTTAGTGACCAATGATCTCATCTGTTCTTCCTAGACTTGATACATACAGGACTCGCAACGTGTATCGTAATCGATACTAGGTGAGACTAGGTGGAATATTTAGATCACGTATTTTTAAAAACTAGGAACAGGATCTAAACTTTACCTAGTACAACCCATCTCTAAAAAATAGTTAAACTTTCCCCACCAACCAACCTTTAGCTATGGTCTAACAAAAAAAAATGTAATTCGACAAAATTCAAAACTACACACAAAGAAGTAGGAACTCTAATATCGTACATATTTAGGAAGAACGAGAAAATGTTTTAGTATACTGACAAAAGGCACTGCTTCTTAAGGCGGTATACGTTACAAATATGCCGAATCGTTATCACGAATACCTAAAACTATAATCTTGAGAACGGCTAATTAACAATTCCCCATTCATGTGTACTAGTAATAGTTCACAAAATTAAAATCGAAACACGATTAAATAAGTTTGGCTCAATAAAAACAATTTTCGCAGTAAACACACTGATGGCCCTGTCACAGGACAGGAATTATTAATGTATATTATACTAGCGGCCCGGTACTTTCTTCGCTACGTATAAACTGAAATAGTAAATATTAAATGTCTTCAAATAATTTATTGACCGCATGAATGATATAACACAACAAAATAAAATAAAAAAGGTTTTTTGGCTCCATCGTCAAATAAGATGGTCTAGTTTTTTCGTAATTATTTCGTGTAAATTATTAAGGTAGCAATTAATTCAAATATGTTTAGTTCAAGTGCACAAGTGAAATATTTATGAAGAATTTAGGGTATCATGTCTTTTCTCGTTGCCGCCAGATCTCACTAATTGAGATTGCGTATAGAGGTCACCGCTTTATTCACGACCCTGACATGGCTTTTGACTTATGACGTATGACTTACGACTTATGACTGGTAAAAAGAATTTACTCATACGGAAGACGTGGCAGCAGGGCCTAAAGGTCTTAGCCGGCCCTAGAAAGGGGCAAATTAACTTAATTAAAATAAAAACAAATGAAAAAAGTTTCAATATGACAGCACAATTTCCATCTGAAAAAAATTTCAATTTCACTTAAAAATACCCGTTAACAAAATGAATCCGCCATTTATTGAATTCATTTGTTACAATAAATGTGATAAATGACGAACCGCTCGACCAATTTTATGCAAACTTCACAGAAACCATCTAGTAAATAGTCCAAACAAACCATAAACATTTGGTTTAGATAGGTGTGCCAGTTCTTGAGTTATAAAATTACAACGAAGTGGCATTGATTTTTATAGATGTTTACAGAAAAAAATGTTGATAATCCCAATAAAACCTTTGAATAAATTTAATACTTAAACAGAAAAAATATTTAACAAAATATATATTATCATTATATCAGTAGGGATACATACCTACGCACCGTGCGCGTTTGCAACTTGGGACGGCATTTGTCCTTAAAAATTAGAAAAGCCAGCGAGGAATATAAAAAAGTCTTACCAGCTGTAAACAATATTATCGCTGACGTAAACTCCACCTTTCTTCTCATTGCCACGGCATTCAAAACCCTCTTCAAATGGATTAGGGTCTATTTTAGGATGTGGTTCATCATTGCCAACGTATAAAACCTTGAGATCTCCAGGCAAAAGCCTTTTTATTGTATACGAGATTTCACTATTCATATATGTACACATTTCTGTCGATATTTCATATTGTGTCTCCTCGTAAGTAATGCTGCTTCGCTTCGATTTTTGTAGTTCCGATTCTACGGATTTATTAGGATTTGCATCTGAAATATGAATCATACTAATATTATAAATGCGAAAGTTTGTATCTTTGTTTGTTACTTCTTCACGCGAAAATTGCTAAACCGATTATCATGAAAATTGGCAAACACATAGAGGGTAACTAGGATTAAAACATAGGATAGTTTTTAACCCGACAAAATATTTCTGTGGGACCATTAAGCTCGCGGGCAACAGCTAGTAGGTAATTAATATTAATTTCAAATAACTTGATGGATGGACTTGACTTTATGAGGTCCAGGGTCTGATTCCCGGGTCGGGAAACAAAAATAAATTTGGTTTTTGCAAATTTCTAAAAAAATAGGATCTGTGGTCTAGCGGTCCGTGTGTCGGACTTGACTTCCTAAGGTCCCAGGTTCCATTCCCAGGTCGGGCAACTTAAAAAATTGTAATTTTTCCAATTTTCTAATAAAAATAAGGTTCCCGAAATTGGATACGAGCCCGGTTGGCGAGAGGACATAGTGGGACTTAGTGGCTTCGGCTAGTCATGGGTGCCCAGGATGTGATCTGCCTACTGCTTCGGCGATATGGGCGTGAAGATACTTTTTACATACAAACATTAATAAAAAAATCTCTGGAAAAAATATATAAATTTATTCCCATGCAGAAAAACAAATCTATTATATATTATATACATACTATATATACCAGCAAATTGAACCAAATCGATATAATATGTAGATACGTGGTACGAGTTACTAGCTTCTGCCTGTAACTTCGCTAACGTATTAAAATTCGTAAGTTCTAATAAAGAAATCCGTCTATTAAGTTAAAATAAATCACAGACATTACAAAATTTGATCAGAATTGGTTTAGTAATTTCCGAGTTTACCTATTATAGACACAAGACTTGACGAAGACGAAGAATTGAGACATGTCATAATACGCTTATGAACAGAAAAAAAAATGGATTATCACTTCATCACGGGCAAAGTGATGAATCGATTCTGATTAAATTTTCACTAATTGAAAAACAGCATTTATAATTTACGCCGTGTGACATTCATTTATCAAGTAAGAACGAATGAATGAATGTACCCTTTTTAGTGTAAATTTAAATAGATATCATTTACGGTTTGTGATATACAAAATTTTAAAGCAGTTTCTAATTAATAAACTGCAAAAACCCTCGTACCATCGCGGACGTACGCTTTTTTAAATAATAAAAAAAAACGATTTGTAAATATCGATACATGAATGAATGAATGAATAGATGAAATCGACTAACACACTTAAATAAAAATAATATAGGCGTCGAATATAACATAGCCTCCTCTTTTTTACAAAGAATATTTTTTAACGAAATTGTAACGTAATATTTATTTATACGAAGCTATAATACTACTGGAGATTACACCAAACACTCCATGTCGGTATTAATTTGGCTGACTATCTCTAATATACCTCTCTTTCTCTCTAATATGCCCGGGTCGGGCAACAAAAGGAAATTGGGTTTTTCCAATTTTCTAATAAAAAAAATGTTGCTCGGGATGGGAAATGTGGCCGGTTGGAGAAAGGCTTGCCACCTATTACATTGTGGGACTTAGTGTCTTCGGAAAGAAAGAAAGAAATAAATAAAATTTTTTTTTGTGGAATATGTGTGTAAATGAGTTGTTACAAAATATTTAAATATATCAAGATATTCTACCATATTTTGGTGTGCAAATATTTTAACATTTATAAAAAATATCATTTAATTACATATGCCAATTTAACTTTTAAGCCAATTATTTATATTTATATGTAGTTTAATTATTTATTACCAAAACATTTAAAAACTATAATTAAAGTTAACCCTGTCTACCGTAAACTACCACCGTTTCCAAACCTAGCCAGACAGGAGAAGAAACGGCGAAACAAACTTTTCGGCAACCATCATTTTCATTACATTTGGTTAATAATTATTAGTTATTTTACTAAAATTCTCATCTACAAGAAAATCCTTGACACTAAAGTATGTTTTATCTAACAACAAGTCAAATACCTTCCTTCGAAATCTTTTTAATGGAAGTGATTTGAGATTGTCAGGAATTTGGTTGTATATACGAATGGACATGCAGTAAACATTATTTTTATAAATATTAAGTTTTTAGTTCGGCACATTCAATTTCTCACTATTTCTAAAACATGAAATTCCCAACATTTCAGCATTTGTTTTAAACAATTGATAATGTTTTTTTTTACAAATACACACACAGCCAAGATATACAAACAAGGTAAAGGTAAAATTTTAAGCGACTTAAAAAGTCGCTTGTATAGCGGCTAGTCGTGGGTGCCCTGGTTGTGCCTCTGCCTACCTCTTTAGGGATATGTGCATGAAGATGCTTGATTAAATTTGAAAAATAAACTATTTTCAATCTTTGGTTAATTGGCTTCTACTGTGTCATTCACAATAATTCCGCCAAATAAACAATTTTAATACTTGCCATAATGAATTTTAATACTTGTCATAGGTATTTTTTTGTATTGACGCAAATTATACTTGTCTTTAATTTGTAGTCATCTGAAGATTTTTTATTATTGATAAGTAGATAGGTAGCGAGTAAGCGAGAAGATAAATTAATGATAACAACATAATACTAAAAAAAGTAAATTTCAAAAATAATCTTAACGAAAGTAGGATAAATACGGTCGAAATGAGAGAACTACGGAAAATCTGTGGTGTAACGCTCGCTGACCGCACGAATGCGGTGAGATGAGAAACAGTGAGATCCGAGAATGGTGAGATTAAAAGAAAGTGTTGGTGTTAAAATGCGAAAGGGCATGCTCCGCTTGTTCGGTAATGTGGAAAGAATGACAGATGAAAGATTGACAAAGCAGATATACAATGCGAATCCATCCAGATGTAGGTACCCGGGGAGACCAAGGCTGACATTTCACGATCAGATCAATCGGATATTATCCGAGGGTAGTGTCAAAAGTCTCCGAAACCGGCGTCTTTGTATGAAAAGGGTAATGAATATGAAGAAGCAAGACAGGTTTGTCAGGATCGTGAGGTCTGGCATGCGATACTCTCTGTCTACCACGTAAGGGACTTGGCGTGAAGATATGTATGTATGTATGTAATCTTAATACTTTTAAACATTACGTCCTTATTTAAATAAGTCTTAAATCTGTTATAATCTGAATGCTATAAAGTCATAAAATAAAAGGTCTTTGGCTGGTGACCAGCTATATTAAAAATTGAAGAACCTTTGGTCTATGCCCGTTGATCCAAGTGTTGGTCCGGGCTCCTTTGCAGATTAGACCATCTGCCTTCCTGCCAGGCAGCTCGTAAAAGGCGAACATAGGGTTACCGTCACTAACACCGTGACATCTGACTAGGTGGTAGAGTTTCGCAGCGACTCGCCAGGATTGGTACCACAGCCTTACCTATTCCTGCCGCCATAACGTAATGACTTGTTACAGCTCGAGGCCTAGCATCCCGACCTCAGGTTGGCAACGCACCACTCCTACCTTTGGTGTCTCTAGGCGGCGTGAATTTTTTACCATCAGGAAATCCGTCTGCTTGTTTGCCTTCGAATATCATAAAAAAAACCAAAAGCTAAACATACCTGCCAGTCGTCTATTTATAAGTGCATCCCACTTCTGACGCAGCTTCGTCGCCTTCATGAGCAAGTTTAATCCAGTTTCAGGGTACGGAAACTCCAACAACAACCATGTGTCGCATACCAACCTGCGAAAAGGTATTTCATCTATTTTCGATCATCGTCAGAACTTGGCAAAACTTTTTTTATTATGTACAACAGAATGTAATAGGACTACAGTATCTTAGTGACTACTACTTTTCTCGCTAGTGGGACTTAGTATTTCGATTACTAAATTATTTCCCTAGCGCAGTCATATTATATATATATATATATATATATATATAGTAAAAAAAGTATCTTCACGCCCATATCCCCGAAGAGGTAGGCAGAGGTACAACCAAGGCACCCACGACTAGCCGAAGATACTAAGTCCCACAAAGTGATAGGTGGCAAGCCTATCGCCAACCGGGCACAATTCCAATCCTGACCAACATTTTTTTTTATTAGAAAATTGGAAAAATCTAATTTTCTTTTTATTGGCCGACCCGGGGTTCGAACCCGGGACCTGATGCAGTCAAGTCCAACACCCGGACCGCTAGACCACAGAGGCGATACATACATATATATATATATATATATAATAGCGCATATTGCAACCAACTCCTTACAATTTATACTAACGGCTTGCTATAATAGCTGGTTTGACGTTACCTAAGTAAATGTTTATTTGTTTCAATTAAACTTTTTTATAAGATTACACGCCATATTCGTTATAAATACAAACTGTCTTGCTACAAAAAAAATAAACACTCGTTGATCTCACGTTTTACTAAACACAGTCTAAACTTGGTTTCTCAACCAATAACATGCTGCCACGTCATCCACGTGTAGCATGTTTTTGGTTGGATGTAAATTTTAGATAGTGTTTGCATAAACTTTTTTTGTGATAAGGCGGAGACTTATAAATTCGACTCGCATTGGGATTCACACGTATGATTATACATACATACATATCTACACGCCAAGTCCCTTACATGGTAGACAGATAGTATCGCGTGCCAAACCTCATGATCCTTGCAAACCTGCCTGGCGTCCTCCACATTCATAACCCTTTTTATACAAACATGCAACATGATTATATTGATAACATATTTTACAATATTGATAATAGTGTTCCAACAGGCCAACATAGCGTGTAGCAAATACAAAAAACATCGACCGCACTCGATGCTCCAAAATTTCATCTGCCTTATTGTTAAGCCGGAGTAAAATGCGCAAAGGTTCAACCGGGTATTATAGTCTTTATTACAGAATATATTATCAACTAATCCTTACTCTTACTTTAGTCCACGTTTAATAAGGCGGTATAAGACGATTGAACCTACCAATGTCAAAAAGAATAGAAAGTGTGTACCTTGTGAATCCCATATTGGTATCGATGGAGTGGGCCAATAAGAGTAGAGTCTGGGCGGCCGGCATGCGCATTGAGTTTACTATGTAAGGTTTGGTCGTTTCTAACAGAGATCTGAAAGTCAAGAAATCACAAAATTAAATTTAAATAACCACTGTCAAAACCTACAATTGTTAAATAAACAACAAATCAATTCTGTACATTAAAGTTATTAAAAAAATAGGTGCAGGCAATTAAAAGGGGCAGTAAAAAAATATTTTTATAATTCTTATCTGCCTATATATCGCTGGCTTAATTTTCAAACTACGTATCTCCATTTGGTAAAATTTTACAGAATATAAAAGAAAACACTGTTTTATTAAATAACTAACAATAAAAACATAGACAAACAACTTATTTTACATTCAAATATTATAAATGCTTGTTTGTTGTTAATATTATATATTTATACTAGAGAGATAAATATATTTTTATACTAGATGACACTAAAATCAACATTTCGAAAATTTTGGAGTTACAAAGTTTGAAAATGAAGCACGCGATATAATACCCGTATATATATTATAATATATATAGCCATTTACACCGAAACGGCTGAAAATATTGTAAAATTTGGCTGGTAGGTTCCCTATGGTCCGTGGGAGGCTATACGCTACTTTTAATCCCGCTCACTAAAGGAGTTTTGGTGGGAGAGAGTCAAATTTGAAGTTGTATAATTCGAGAATGGTGAGATTAAAAGAAAGTGTTGGTGTTAAAATGCGAAAGGGCATGTTCCGCTGGTTCGGTAATGTGGAAAGAATGACAGACGAAAGATTGACAAAGCAGATATACAATGCGAATGTGGATGGATGTAGGTACCCGGGGAGACCAAGGCTGACATTTCACGATCAGATCAATCGCATATTATCCGAGGGTGGTGTCAAGAGTCTCCGAAACCGGCGTGTTTGTATGAAAAGGGCTATGAATGTGAAGGAAGCAAGACAGGTTTGTCAGGATCGTGAGGTCTGACACTCGATACTCTCTGCCTACCCCGTAAGGGACTTGGCGTGAAGATATGTATGTATGTGTGTATGTATAATTCGTTTAGCATAGTCTATTTTAATTTATTCGTTTTTTTATTTGTTTAATGTAAAATAGCATAAATTGTCATACTCTACAAATATTACTATAATATAATACTAACTGTTACCACCGCGATAAATAGGGATGTAAAAAATTTTTTTTTAAGTTTGATAAAACTGAACATAATGTGCAAATTTGTTTAAAATAGGTTAAGTAGTTTAGGACTTCGTTGCGGACAAACAACGCGACGCATAATTTTGAAATGTCTTCTCCACAATATGCATTGTAATTTTTTTTTTTATTATATTGGAAGGCAAACAGCACGACGGATTTCCTAATGGTAAACTCACGCCACATAGAGACACCAAGTGCGTTGCCAACCTGAGGCCAGGATGTAAGGCCTCGAGCAAAAGTAAGTTTACTGGCTACCTTACCCTCCAAACCAGAACACGTCAACGGCAAGCACTGTCGTTAGCGGCAAACAGCGGCAGGAATAGGTAAGGTGGTGGTACCATTCCGATCGAAACTCTACCACCTGGTAGTATTAACAAAGGATATTCTCACAGATAACATAATAGCTGGTGTTTCGAGGACAGAGGCAGTCTGGTCTTGTATCCAAGTGGTGGATCCTGTATATCGGCCTCGGTCAGTTGCAGCAGACGAGGTTGTTTGCCGAAGTACGATGTTGGATGGAGGAACACGAAAGGCTTGCTATACGTGTGGTATAACTGTTCTGATACTGACTGCAATAAAAAAACGATAAACAAAAGATTTACCACGCAAAACTTTTTGTTAAAAAGCATCGTCACGCCCGTATCTTCGAATAGGTAGACAGAGGTATAACCAAGGCACCCATGTTTATCCAAAGACACGAAGACCCACAACCAGGCAACGAATTTTTGTTAAAAAATATATATATTTTATTCGTTTATCTGACCCGGAAGTCGAACCCGGGACCTCATGAAGTCAAATCCAATACTGGTCTTCTAAACCATTAAGGCCATCAGAGAGTAATATTAAGAGTTTTAGGAACCAGAGTGAAATATGTAGGTATGTACCTACGCAAAACCAGAGATAAGTAAATTATATTGTCTTTGGCAAAACTTAATAATATTTCAGATTTCATAATCCATATTATATAAATCCTATTATTAATATAATATAATAACAAATTCGAAAGTTTGTATATTAGTTTATTTGTTACTCCTTCACGCAAAAACAGCTGAACCGTTTTCATGAAATTTAATAAACTTGGATTAAAACATAGGATAGTTTTTATCCCAAAAAAAACGGACTCTGTTCGTGATCAGTAGGGTCACACTCGAAGCTCGATTCATGCATTATTAGAAGTTGGAATCGAATATGTCAGTTTAGGTACTCTTGAACACAATACTGGCGAATTATTACAATTTAGTTAATAGTAAATAATAAATTATTTTATCCTATTCGTTGAATTTATTTGTAACTAAATGTTAATAATCCCCTAATTCTGTGTTCAAAAGTACCTAAAGTGACATATACGATACCAATTTCCAATTCGCATGATATCGAGATTCAAGAGTAACCCTACTGGTCGCGGAGGTGGGAGGTGGGAACGTCAGTTAGGCTAGTCACATTCAGTGTCTGTGGAGGATTATCTGCCACAACAGTTACACTGTTTACGCGGAATAAGCAAAATAAAGGCTTATTTTACATCCTTAAATTTATTACTCGCCACTGTCATGTTTCTGTATGACGGGTTAGGCTACGACTTACATATCCCTGAAATTACATATCGACGGGTTCTACGTAAACTGGTTCAAGCAGCAAAATGTCACGCAGTTTTTTTTCTAAAGGATTCAAGTATACCATTTCAAAATTTCAACTATGTACGTTGTATAATGTTAAAGTTACACGCATTGAAACATACAAATCGCTCTCCTGTAAAGTTGTGCAACTGCATTTGTACCAGTTTACGTAGGACCCGTCGATATGTTTGTTACATACATACATGCATACATATCTTCACGCCAAGTCCCTTACGGGGTAGGCAGAGAGTATCGAGTGCCAGACCTCACGATCCTGACAAACCTGTCTTGCTTCCTTCACATTTATAACCCTTTTCATACAAACACGCCGGTTTCGGAGACTCTTGACACCACCCTCAGATAATATCCGATTGATCTGATCGTGAAATGTCAGCCTTGGTCTCCCCGGGTATGTATTGTTTGTTTGTTTGTTTTATTGTTTGTTTGTTTGTTTTTTTTTTCGATATGTTTGTTCATATTAATAACATTATAAGACCTTAAACAATTGAGATGAAATATGTAAAAGAAATCGGTTTGAGTTCTCTTTAAAATTTCCTCTCTATTAATTCAATTACCTCCGCCTTTCTCGAACTAAACTCAGAAGCTTTAACCGTCTTATTAATAACCACGGAGTAAAGTACTCCAAGGTTCAACCTCGTATTATAGTCTCTATTACAATGTGATACAGGCTATAATATCAACTTAAATTTGCTCATAACTTAGACCATGTTCTTTATTAAGACGGTAAATGTTCCGACGCTTTTACTCTATCTCAGAAGGGAGACAGATTAAATCCAATTTATGTTCAAAATATTTTATAATAAAATATCTAACTTTGCAACTTTTTTTTTATTACCTTGCAATGATTAAACTCATCTGCAACAGCCACTTGGGGATACAGCGCTCTGCAAAGTACTATCTGAAACATTTTATAAATAATTTAATAATATAAAGTATCTTCACGCCCATATCACTGAAGTGGTAGGCAGAGGCACAACCAAGGCGCCCGCGACTAGCCGAAGACACTAAGTCCCACAATGTGATAGGCTTTTTTTTTTATTACTTGTAACATCAAAAGACTACATGCACTGGATTTGCTGGTTGCACTAATGAGAAACTCTTTTATCGAGTTTTCCTCTTCTGGTTCTTAATTTACTATCTCCTCTTAATTAACTGCTTCATCACCACCAGTTCCTTTCATCATCTTTATTTTATATATTCCCAGAAGCATTGATAAATTTACCTTCAACATGATAAGATCTCGTCCACTAGAAGCACTGGCACCACTGATGAGGGACCGGATCCTGTTGGCGTCGTTGGTCATGCGGAACTCTATATCTCTGATGTCTATCACATTGTCCTCGTCAGCTTCCTCGTTCACTATCTCCCACGAGTCGACTTTAAGACGTTTGCGCCTTTTGGAATCCTCCGCTGCTTTTTGTTTGTACTGTCTACAAATGTATAAATTCATTTTAATTTCTTTCTTCATAAAAATGAACAAACAAATTAAAATCAATCCACCATACTGCCAATTGGACGTAACAGTCATATTAGATAAAGTATCTTCACGCCCATATCCCCGAAGAGGTAGGCAGAGGTATAACCAAGGCACCCACGACTAGCCGAAGACACTAAGTCCCACAATGTGATAGGTGGCAAGCCTATCGCCAACCGGGAACATTTCCAATCTAGACCAACATTTTTTTTTATTAGAAAATTGGAAAAATCCAATTTCCTTTATGTTGGCCGAGCCGGGATTCGAACCCGGGACCTCGTGCAGTTAAGTCCAACACCCGGACCGCTAGACCACAGAGGCGATTAGATATGTTGGTTATCCATAGAAATCAAAAAGAATATCTTGATTTAGCATTGATACCTTGATTTTAATACCTTAAAATATTACATAGCAAAGGGGTTCTGATTATTTTCGAGATTATTCGTTTAACGACCACAACCAAACCACTGAGTTCAACCACTTGGCCGATAATAGCAGAACCCACAAAAAAAATATATTACTTGGTCAAAAATAGCGATGACCAGCGTGCGAATTATGGACACCAACTATAAGTGTTCATCGACATTCGGCAATTTTAAGTCAAAAAGTATTTTTTTTATTTTATCCAGGGGCACGATTGTACTCCCGCCAAGACGAGCCAAGCGAAGCGCAACCTACCTCGAAGTGTTTCATTGTTTTTTTTATAGAGTTGGCTTCCGATGTACCAGTTAGCTCATATTCCCAGAATATGATGTCAATAATAGACTTATTATATTTAC
>NJDC01005289.1:139309-166470 GCA_002245475.1 Calephelis virginiensis
TACCTTAATTTTAATACCTTAAAATATTACATAGCAAAGGGGTTCTGATTATTTTCGAGATTATTCGTTTAACGACCACAACCAAACCACTGAGTTGAACCACTTGGCCGATAATAGCAGAACCCACAAAAAAAATATATTACTTGGCCAAAAATAGCGATGACCAGCGCGCGAATTATGGACACCAACTATAAGTATTCATCGAGGTTCAGCATTTTTAAGTCAATGAGTATTTTTTTCATTTTATCCAGAGGCACGATTGTACTCCCGCCAAGACGAGCCAAGCGAAGAGCAACCTACCTCGAAGTGTTTCATTGTTTTTTTTATAGAGTTGGCTTCCGATGTACCAGTTAGCTCATATTCCCAGAATATGATGTCAATAATAGACTTATTATATTTACAAGTGTAAATTGAATAGCTTTAATACTTAAGATTTTATTGATATCTAAAATGCACCGATTTCGTCACTGACGCGTTCACTAATACACTGATAAAAAATATCTTCACGCCCATATCCCCGAAGAGGTAGGCAGAGGTACAACCAAGGCACCCACGACTAGCCGAAGACACTAAGTCCCACAATGTGATAGATGGCAAGCCTATCGCCAACCGGGCACATTTCCAATCCCGACCAACATTTTTTTTATTAGAACACTGAAGATCATCAAAATCTTTGGCTACTTCCTGAAGTGCTTGAAAACTAAACTAAACTTTGGTATGCAATCTAGGTTAAGTATACACCAAACAAAACAATTCATAAACTTATAACTTTTTCAACCATCCCCTAAAATTAGACTTCAAAATGTAAGGGTACTTCCTGAAGTGCTAGAAAGCTGAAATTTGGTATATAATCTATGTTTAGCATACACCATACGAAAAAATCATAAACTTATAAATTTTTTCACCCATCCCCTTATATAAGACTTCAAAATATTAGGGTACTTCCTGAAGTGCTAGAAAGCTGAAATTTGATATATAATCTATGTTTAGCATACACCATACGAAAAAATCATAAACTTATAATTTTTTTCACCCATCCCCTAATATAAGACTTCAAAATATTAGGGTACTTCCTAGAGTTCTAGAAAGCCGAAATTCGGTACGTAAACCAAGTTCAATACAGAAAAAAACAGTACCATACCCCCAAATAAACTTACAACTTTCGCCCCCAATTCCCTAAAATGGGGGGGGGGTGGAAGTTTGAATGAGGCTTTCACCAATTTTATGAATTAGGACGTAAATGTTTACACGGGACTGTAGACAGTACTGTAGAAATAAGTTGCTTGGGATTGGATGTGTACCCGGTTGGCGATAGGCTTGCCACCTATTACATTGTGGGACTTATGCCCGATTTCACCAAGAGCCCCTATATTTTAGGGGACCTTTTAACGTTACTTACGGGACTGTTTCATTATAAAACCGTCCCCTAAAACACGTTAATAGGTCCCTTAAATATAGGGGCTCTTGGTGAAATCGGGCATTAGTGTCTTAGGCCTAATCGTGGGTGCCCTGGTTGTGCCTCTGCCTACCTCTTCGGGGATATGGGCGTGAATATACTTTTCTAAATAATTTTGTATTTGATAGAGCGTAGGAAGTAATCCCTTTGCCACTAAGTCTGTATCTGATGAACCCAAAGAAATCGAGGAATGTACTTAATTTTTATGTACCTAGATGACTTACTTAATATAATTGTAGTTGAGTTTTCGCAGTTTTACTTCGCCAAAATTATAATATAACTGAAAACGTGAACGCAGTTTTTTTATGAATTTCGATTTTTTTTGTACATATTTACTAAATTTGTCATAAAGTTGCATTTTGTATAATTTTGATCAGTTAAAGTATATTTTCATTACATAATTTTGATGTCGCTTCATTATGCTCCCTACTAATATCAGATATTTTTGCTGCTTATGGACAGACAGATATTATTGAACTTCATCCTTGACAGATATTTTTGCTAATGTCCCCATAGTAATATATTTATGCTCGCGACTGTACATAAGTTAAGTAGTCATGAATAATTTTATTTTAGTGATGTAGATCTTGTATAGTTAGGGTCGGTAGAGTTAGACCGTGTACATTCAAAAGCTTATGAAATCTGATATCTCTTTCACTGGACAAACTAATTTATGTAGTCGCCTTGGCAAAATTTTACATGGAATGTTTTTGGTGGGATATATTTACAGTTTTTTATTATTTTTTCGTTTTTACATAGGTATCCTGAGTACACTAATTACAATATAGTTAGTTAATCAGTGTATTAGCTTTAATCATTTACAACCCTACAAAACTGAAGCCAAGAGTCGCCCGGAACATTGATAGTTATTTCTAATAGGAATCTAGAAAATTTCTAATCTGACCTTAGAGAATTTATAGCGATTTGTAAATATTAATAAAACGTACCTTCTCATATCTTTTAATTGTTTCATTTGACCATGGCGGAGCGACCGTTCGGCTGAAGACATGCTTTCTGGTTCTGGAGCTTCCATTAAATTGTTGTCCTATCAAATGTTAAAACCATTATTAAAGAACGCAACTCAAACTCTATGCAAGGACAATTCAGACCAAGAGATTGACCTGATTTATGATTAATTTAAAAAAACGGTTGGACGGGTCCAATCGGACTACAAAACAAAGGAGTAACATTTAATTAAAATTTAATTTAATAAGAAAGAAACAAAATACCTACTCCGATTTAAATACCTAAATTAACTATGTACTTAAATATTAAGTGTTTCCATTGATTTTCCTGGGATGCAATCACCAGATCCAGATTACGTAGCAATGGCCTTGAAAGAACGGTCTTTAAAAGAAAATAATGTTTAAAATCGGTTCAGAAATGACAAAGAAATCGATTTTTTTAAGTCGGTAAAATTAATATTTTCTGTTGTTTTGTTTAGTTCAGTCTTATTTAGATACATTTGGTATCGAGATACTATAACTAAATACTAAACCAATAAAATAAACACAGTTCAACTACACTAGTAGCGACATCTTTTTTAGATTTAAGATATCATTAACATAGACTTTGTTTTACATTAACAATAACTTTGATTGCGAGGAAATGCTTTCCACTGATAATAATACAACATTTTATTTAATAAACTATCCATTTCCTCAAATAGCTTAATAACAATTTAATAAAAATAGCTATTAAGTACGTATCTTTATTTCATCCCCCTAAGTCATAAGGGTGGCCCCACCCTAAAAGGTTTTTTTTATTTTTCAGTCAAATTTTATTATGGTGTAGCATTAAAAAATGCATAAAAAAACTACGAAAAGAAACATTTTAAATTATCCGAGCGATTTAAACTGACATTTAAAAGCGACATTTTAAATATTTTCTTCCACATCTTATATTTTTAGTATATTGTACTAATAAACTAATAATTTCCATTAAATCGCCATCCTGCTGTGTAGCTGTACGTTGTTGGAACAAAGTTCACCGGGATAGTTAGTAATACATATTATCTTCGCGCACTACCTGTAACAGTGCTTTCAACTGAGCAGCGAGTTTGGTGAGGTCATACAGACGTTGTTCGTGCAGGCCGCGCCGCCGGGCCCACGAGCGAGCCCCGCCCGAGGACTTCTGCCGGAGCCAGGCACAGTACAAGCCTAGTAGCCCGAGGGGATCGCCGTGATCCGATTCATCATCGCGTCTCGCGTTCTATTGTGATATTAAAATAAACCATGTTTTTTATATTTGTTTAAATATATTTAGACAATTTATACGAATAAATTTCATCCCCGCGTTGGTTTGGTTAGTTCAGGTTTATAAGGGTCATTACCAAATAGACCACTTGCTCTGGTAGGGATACACCGCCTTACTTATTCCTGTCACCATATTGACACTACCCTGTTCTGATATGGAGGGTAGCGTAGGCAGTAGTTTTGCACAAAAGGTCTAGCAAGCTGGCCACAGGGCAGCGATGCACCAAGTACATCTATGGTGTATATAGGCCACAGTTGTCTCTTACCATCATCATAAGTCCTATATGGAAGTAATCCGTCTTATTCTATAAAAAAATATCCCTGGACAAATTACACAAATTGAATCTAACACCAAAGTAAGCAAATTATGTGCTTGTGTTATAAACTTTAGTCAAAAACTCTAAAATATAGTAATACTTAAACAGATGCCAGAATAATTTTAATAAGCACCCAGACCCGGAAATGCAGACATCTAAATGTTTATCACACAAGTGCCTGCCCCGTCGGGAACCGAAACCAAGCCTCGTCGATTGGTCAGTGTATTTAAAAATGTACGCTAGCCCCTCGACCATCGAGGCGGTCAAAAAAATTACATTACACGCAATACACGTTTACCAGAAGATTAGTAACATGACTTACCTCACATTCAATATCCCTATGCGCATGCGTGGTGTATATGGAGCGCACACCCAGCGCGGCGGTGAGCGCGAGCGCCGAGTCCAGCTTGTGCGGCGGGAGGGTCGCGCTGCCCACCACGAGGGCCTTCGCCAGGGACACCTCCACTGGGAGGTTGGCTAAGGTTTTTCCTAGAGCTGTCAACTTTTCATTTGAAGTTATGGCACCCTGCAAAATAGTATTTTAGTATTATAGAAAATACCCAACCCATAGACGGAATTTCAAGTTAATACGACATATATTTTTTTTGTTTTTAAATATACTATAAAATTTATGTTATATTTTGTGAGTATAACCTCCAGAATAAAACACGACAGTGGCGAATACGAAAGCAGTTTTGGCACACATAAATAAAGCGGTGGTAACCAATCCGGACGACCCGTCTCATAACTCTACAACCAATCCTTAGCCTCGGTATCAGTAAGGGAACGTACCCATACTACGTGACCCATTTTTTAAGATTTTTCGACCCCTCCCTCCCGTAGTATATGCAAAGACCCCTCGCCCCCCCTTCAAGTTTTCACGTAGTAATTATTGTATAGCGTAAACTCTCGTAGACTTGCTCGACAACTTCACTAAACTACAAACTGCCTGTGTCTGTTTTCAATCAGCTGACGTATCAATATACTTAACTCAACGCCACTAGCTGTAAGTTTGAGAAGCATGCCTCATTGCGCGCCATATTCGAGTATAGTCCGAAATTTCTATTGGCAAAATCGACTTCATAACAAAACTCTGTCAGCCCCCCTTCCTCTCCTGACTGATCGTAGTATTTTAAAGACCTCCCCCCATCCCTCCGAAAGGGGTTACGTAGTATGGGTACGTTCCCTTACTAATGACCCAACTTACAAACTGCTTGGGAGGAAAAGCAGTTGGTCCAAGTTTTGTAAGAGGCTAGAAAAGGGGAAGAAAACATAACAAACAATTCTTTAAACGTATCCGTGCACCTTATTTTTGAATTACTTAATTCATTTGAACGCAGCCTAGCTGTAAATGATAAGCAAATAAATTACCCTGGACAAATTCACGAATGGAATCTAACCCTAAAGTAAGCAAATTTTATGCTTGGTTATGAGTGATACCAGGATACATTTAATAAAATGGAGACATCTAAATGTTCATCGCACAAATGCCTGTCCTTAGCACTCGATACTGTCTACCTACCCCGCGTAATATGTAGATATATATGTAAAAAAAACGAATACAAAATTTTCCTGCTAACTACTTGTGTAAACATTTAATTGTATAAAAACTTACCAACTCTTACGAAGTTGCCAAATGAATAGATTATATTATGTCAAAAGTTGTATTACTGGTTGTTTTTAAAAGTTGTATGACCGCCTTGTTGGTCAAGTAGCGTGTACGTCTAACTACACTCTCACCACGAGGCTCGAGTTCGATTCCCGAGGAGGCAGGCATTTGTGTGATAACCATTTAGATGTCAGCATTTCCGGGTCTGGGTGTTTAAATTTATTCTGGTGTATATCTGTGTATTCGAATCATTGACGAGCACCCATAACACAAGCACATAATTTGCTTACTTTGTGGTTAGATTCAATGTGTGTAACTTGTCAAAAAAAGATATATTATAAGTTACATTACATTACAGAAAAAATAGGCAACACTCACATGTTGCTTCAGCTCCAATAACGCATCCTCTATGGCCTCCTCAGGTGGGGAATCAATGAATGGGAACCGCCTCACATCGTTGACACCCAGAGAACTCATCAACAGCAGCAGTGAGGCTAGCGGCACTCGGGACACTTCCGGTGTACTGAACTCTTCCATATCGGTGTACTGCTGCTCAGAGTATATCCGGTAACATACACCGGGACCTTTAAATCGATGAATAGGTAGAATTCGATAAGTACGCCAAAATTGTTTAGTAAATTTGTAAAATCAATTAATAAGTTTAAGCAATTTTAAGATTAGTAAACTTAAATCTATTACCACGTGAACATCAACAAATATTCTTTTTACGTTTACGTCGCCTCTGTGTTGTACTATTCATCTAGTGTTGAATTTATCTACATGAACTCCCAGATACGATTCCTGGATCGGGCTATTAAAAAATGTGTTTTACAATTTTATAACAAAAATAATGGTCGATAAGGGGCTGGTTAGCGATAGTTTTACCTACCATAATCTTCAGCTAATAGTAGTTATGTAAAAACGTATGGTTATACATCAGCCTATCTCTTCTGGAATACAGGTTAAGATATTATTTTTATATTTACGTTATGTGCATACATTTTCTTATTCAAAGAGCATTTTTCGGGCGGCACTCAAGCTTTCGGACATGGACCCGTTGCTTCGCTTCTTAAAAGTTTTACTAACACACTTACAGTTCGTGCAAAACTTAAATGCGCCTGTTGCGAAGTTCATTCTTTGGTCTCAAGTATAATCCTGTGAAATAATTGAATAGCGAATTCCGACGCCAGTTAAAAAACATGTTTTATACCATAACCATAACATGTTTATGTGTTATAAGCAAGACAATAATGCATGTGCAAGAAAGTACATACATACATATCTTCACGCAAAGTCCCTTACGGGGTAGGCATAGAGTATCGAGTGCCAGACATCACGATCCTGACAAACCTGTCTAGCTTCCTTCACATTCATAAAAACACGCCGGTTTCGGAGACTCTTGATACCACCTCGGATAATATCCGAGTGATCTGGTCGTGGAATGTCAACCTTGGTCTCCCCGGGTACGAACATCCATCCACATTTGCATTGTATATCTGCTTTGTCAATCTTTCTTTATACAAGAAAGGAAAAAAATGTAATATCCTACTCATAAAATATGTCATATTATGTCAAAATATCAATATTTGTTTTCATCATAATATATACATATGAAATACGACATTTGTAACATAAAACAAAAGCCTTACGCAACTGTACCTAAGCAAAAAGAGACGAAACACTCTTATGAAAAAGCGTGAGCGGGAGCGCGGTACGCTCCCTCACTTCCGCGGACACATCCCGGCCGATACCTTAACATGAGTTCTGCACAGTGATATTTTATGGTACCTACTTTGAGAGCACATTTAAGTTTAGAGTCAACTGTACTCCGAGCGTGCATACCTATGTTTATAACATGTCTTCTAACGCTTTTTTACAATGAGCTGCACTAAATTGATAACTACTCACTTACGCTATACATCTGTGACAAGTTATGTTAAGATATGGATATGTATGTAAATTTTCGTACCTAGTTTAAGTACCTAAATCATGCTAAGAAGATATTAAAGAGTTAAGGATAGCGCACAATTGGACGGAGCGTGTCGGATTGGTGCGCATCCCATTGTAAAGCACACTCAGGTGTGCCGGCCGGGACGAGTACTTCAAGAGTACAATAAAAAAGAAGGTGGCATCTCTACTTTAAAATCGTCTAGTATGGAAAGTGGCGCCACTTGTAGTTGTCGTACAAATTTTAAGCATTATGATGTAATTAGCTTTCTATCCACATTATTAATATCGTTTTCTCTCCTCTTTGTTGAAAAATCCGCTGCGCTGCGGCTCGGTATAGTATGCCTTGCTCCATACAAAATATTTGAAAGCTATCTAGGCAGACTATTTAAGCGATGGGGTGCCCATTCCGGTCCGTGGGATGTGCGCTATCCTTTGTTTGGCTATAGTTTTTAATCAAATTATCTTATTTTCATTAGTAAATAATGTATGGTTTAATTCCGACTACTGGACGACTGAGAAAATTGCGGAACAAAACTTAGGGTTCTTAATCTAAAATGTTTTAACAAACTTTAAAATACAGATGGCGTTACTTGTCTGATAAATTTCTAAAACTAAATTTCTAGTAAAAGAATACTTTAAATTTTCAAAGCTAATACCTAAAGCCCGTTTGAGAACAGGTGTGACAGAATACACGTCTCCCTTTTTAATATACCCTAGATTTGCAATAACACCTCTGACATAACGCCCTTACGAATAAATTTTTTTGTCATTTGTGAACTAATTTTAAAAATTATTGTTTAAAGTGCGTACTTATGAGATGGCACCATTGCCAACAAACCTTTTTTTTAATGATATATATGGAAAACAAATAAGCAGACTGATGACATTACTGATGGTAAGAAATTCCCGCCGCCTAGAGACACCAAAGGAGGCAATGGTGCGTTGCCAACCTGAGGCCGGGATGTTAGACCTCGAGCAAAAGTAAGTTAACTGGCTACCTTACCCTCCGAACTGGAACACGTCATGACGTTATAGGGGAGGAATAGATAAGGCGGTGGTACCAATCCGGGTGAGTCGTTGCGAAACTCTACCACCTAGTAGCATGTCGCAGTGTTAGTGACGGCAAGCCTATGCTCGCTTTTAGGAGCTGCCTGGCAGGAAGGCAGATGGTATATTTTGCAAAGAGGTCCGGAACAACACTGGATCAGTTAATGAAATCTCAGAGACATAGAGGAGAACACTAAACTTGTTTTGTACTTAGACGAAATCAAAGCCTCTTTTTGCAGTTTTTCTGCGCTATACTTACAAACAAGTATCTTCACGCCCATATCCCCGAAGGGGTAGACAGAGGTACAACCAAGGCACCCACGACTAGCCGAAGACACTAAGTCCCACAATTTTCTTTTCGTTGGTCGACCCGGGATTCGAACCCGGGACCTCATGCAGTCAAGTCCAACACCCGGACCGCTAAACCACAGAGGCGACAATACTACGAACGAACGAACGAACGAACTATACTTATTTTACTGTATCTGCGTGTGTCCGTGAAATACGTACCAGTTCTACCGGCACGCCCCATCCTCTGATCAGCGCTGGCTTTGGATATCCAATACTCTTTCAATCGCTGCATTTTTGTCGAAGAATCATAGCTCATCTCTTTTGCCTGTTAATCAAAATTACAAATCAGTAATATGTTGTTACTAATCATACAAAGGAAAAAAATCATACGTAGAAAGACAAAAGAGGACAAGGATTTTTCATAGTAAAAGGTATCTATCATCAATTCGTCATCGTCAATCTATACTAATAACAAAAATGTTAATATCTTGTCAACCTGAGACTAGTATCTTAACCCTCTTGCTGGAGTAAATTCACTGGATACCCTGCACTCAAAATCGAAATACGGCAATGGCTATCTCCACGCGAGTGCTCTTTCACCTTCCTTTAGCTGGTCGATTTTCAGTACGCTTTGCGCCAGATGCAATGCTTTAAAACTCATGCGTCATATCGTCTACATCTTTACGTTGATCTTCAAAAGCCTTAAATACAGCTAAACAACACATTATTTAAAAAAACAAACGAATGTCTAAAGCGAAATTTCAAATCGGCACCATATTTTTCTTGCTATATAATTGTGCTTGTATTCCCACAATACTTTATATATTCAACAGTCTTAATTTTTTTATTTTCCGCAAACAAACACGCAAACCCAACGGTATGCGCCACGGATATGGATCGCTCCTCGTTTTAGGGTCTGTAAATGCGTTCTAACTTCTAGCTGTCTAATAATAAGTGTGTTATTATAGCCATATGCCATGGTTGTTCAGAGTATCATATTAAAGATTTAAGCATACAAAGGGACATAGGGACAGAAGAAGCGAGGCGCAAGGTGAACGGGAAAGCGCACTGGTGTAGACGTACCTTATGACAAGCACAGATATTATGGCTGTACGTAAAGATGAGACAGCGTTATCAAATCTGTGGAAGTCATTACAAGACTACTTAGTGTACCTAATATAGGTCAGGGTTTTTCAAATATTTTCCATTACGACCTCAAAATGAATAAAATTATTTGAATCCCGTGTTGGTCCGGGCTCCTTTGTAGAATAGACCATCTGCCTTCCTGTGCCAGGCAGCTCGTAAACGGCGAGCATAGGCTTGCCGTCACTAACACCGTGACATCTGACTAGGTGGTAGAGTTTCGCAGCGACTCACCCGGATTTGTACCACCGCCTTACCTATTCCTGCCGCCATAACGTAATGACATGTTCCGATTCGGAGGGTAAGGTAGCCGGTAAACTTACTTTTTCTCGAGGCCTGACATCCCGGCCTCTGGTTGGCAACGCACCATTGCCACCTTTGGTGTCTCTAGGTCGCGAGAATTTCTTACCATCAGGAAATCCGTCTGCTTGTTTGCCTTCCAATGTCATAAAAAAAAAAGAATTTGAAATATCTTCACGCCCATATCCCCGAAGAGATAGGCAGAGACATAACCAGGGCACCCGCGACTAGCCGAAGACACTAAGTCCCACAAGAAGCTAAGTCCGAAGCCGGACCGCTAGACCACAGAGGCGAATTTGAATTTTATACATTTAATTGGGCATCTTTTTTTAAACCCCCAATACTTTGAAACAAAAATATGGAAATTTCAAAAACACAGATAAAAATATATACACTTAATATACCAACCCAAGGATGTTGGCGCAGCAGAAACTTTTTTTTTAAATAAGACATGTATTTCTCACTGAATATCCGTCATGTGGCTTTCTAACTATAAATAAGATTAATTTAGTTTAAGAGTTTTGGCGCCATCGTAAATGAAGGTGATCATATTTTTTTCATTATTATTGAATTTCGTGTTTATATTGAGTGAAATTTGTTAATTTAGGTGGGAATTAGATTAATTTTGTTTAGTGAAAGTGCACAAATGAAATAATCACGAAGAAATAAGTGTATCATCTATTTCCTCGCTGCCTTCAAATCTCCTAGATGAGCTTGAGTAACGAAGCCACCGCTTTACTCAAGACCCTGACCTGACATGACTTTGTACATAGTGACTTATAACTGACTGAATTAACTAATTAACTAACTTGACATTGGCAAAGTAGTCGTGAAAAAATATCGAAAGCCATATTTAAAAGAAGAAGAAGAATTTAGTTTAAAGAAAAAAAACAGAAGAATCATACCTTTCCTGAGTCTACCACAAAGCGTATACCATCTATAGTGACAGATGTTTCAGCGATATTCGTTGAGACTATACACTTTCTGACACCCTCTGGTGGATAATCGAATACCTGGGAACAATAATAGCATGAATTTATTAATATGATATAACATACCTAGGCATATAACAACCCCATCGTGTGCTAGTGAAACAACATACATATATTTACACAAGTTCCTTCTGAAGGGTAGGCACTAGGTAGACCAATTCCAAGTAAACGAAGTTCCCCGGATCGGCTAGTAACATACTCGCATGCATAAATATATTGGTAGGGCGCGTCATTTCAGCTTAGGCAACAATTCCTTACCATCATAACAATACTCACCATTGTAGTGTCCTAAATTGAAATAAAGAATAGCCATAAAATATATATACTATATACAAATTCCAGCTTCAGTGCGGCGACGCACCATTAGCATACTTCGTGTCTATATATGACTAACAGTTCTTACCACCAGGACATATGAACCAGGACATATCCATATGCTTGTTTGCGTTGGTAACTTCATCATATAATAAAACATAACATTTGGACCATCTTTGCATAAAAGCGGTAAAAAAACTATCACTTCCTAAATTCAATCATAGTTTACATGAAAAATTCTGCATCGAATTTTGAATCTGTTATACTAAAAAAAATGTTCTTTACTTATCAACAATGTTTTTATTGGTTACACAAAAAAGTGGCTAGCAAATTGAGTGTTACTATAGCTTTTACTACAGTTTGTAGCTTAACAAAATAAGAGCAAAAACTTTTTTGACTCCCACCAAACAAAAAAAAATCAATAAAAGATTATCGCCTCTGTGGCCCAGCGGTCGGGGTGTTGGACTTGACTGCATGAGGTCCCGGGTTCGAATCCCGGGTCGGCCAACAAAAAGAAAATTGGATTTTTCCAATTTTCTAATAAAAAAAAAATGTTTGTAGAGATTGGAAATGTGCCCGGTTGGCGATAGGCTTGCCACCTATCACATTGTGGGACTTAGTATCTTCGGCTAGTCGTGGGTGCCTTGGTTGTACTTCTGCCTACCTCTTCGGGGATATGGGCGTGAAGATACAATGTATTATTTAGTGACAGTTTGGTTTAGTTACTATTACTGTCGGTTTAGTTTGCAGTACCACCCGTGCGAATTAACTGTGTACCTCGCACTGTGACGTCATTTGAGAATTTCATTTTCTATTCATCATTTTTCATTCTCAATCTTTTTTCATGTTGATAAAATAACGGTTTGAAAGAAAGAAAGAAAAATATTTATTTGCGGAATATGTGTGTAAATGAGATGTTACAAAAATATTTAAGTATATCAACATATTCTACCATATTTTGGTGTGCAAATATTTTAACATTTATATAAAAAAAAATATTTAATTATATATGCTTTAACTCTTAAGTCAATTATTTATGTTTATAACCAGTTTAATTATTTACTACCAAAACATTTAAAAACTATGATTAAATTTAACCCTGTCTATCGTAAACTACCATTGATAAAGATGCTATCGCTACTGAGCGCTAGCGGCGAATGCGGGGCGCCCGGGTGCCCCGCAGCGGGAGAACGACCGCATTCCAGCGAAGCACACATCCGACGAGTACGAGCTGTAGTTACGCCAATTTGAATAGGTACTTGATTTTAGAAATAAATAAAAGTTATATGTCTGGTTACAAAACCAAAATTAAAGTGACAAATATTGGGCTTATTACAAGAGTTATTTTATTGTGTACCAAATTTAATTCTTTACAAACAAAGTTGTTGTTTTTGGAACAACAAAAATAGTTTAGTTATTTTTTTTAGTGTGTTTAGTGTAGAAAATTCTCACAGGCGCTACCAACCTTATCTTGTTCTATCAGTGATAGTCCACTATGAAGCGGTAGTACAATCCAATTTTTATTCTTTTCAGCATATTGTTGGGCAGCATCGCATATCGCAGTAATTTCTTGCACTCCTGACATGAATATCAACATGTCTCCCCTTTCATCGCCTTTGAAACAAAATAGAAATTATCTGTACTTATAACAAAACTGTAGAAGAGTAAATTATGTGCTTTTGCTTTGATATTCAAAAATTGGTGCAGGCAACTAAAAACCGGCAGCAGAAACTGTTTTTGCATTTTTTATTTTTTTTTTTTGCTCCCTGCGGGCAAAAAATAGGTCTCCGACCCCTAGACCGGTGGCAACGTTGTTATGTATTGTCCTGTGCTTGTTTCTTTTGATAGTAGTGATCGCGCAATTTTAACATTCAGTAATTAGCACAATAAGATGCCATCACAGTAAATAATAAAAAAATAATAATAATAATAAATATCTCAGGACAAGTCACACAAATTGAATCTAACCCCAAAGTAAGCAAATTATATGCTTGTGTTATGGGTGTTAGTCAACGATTCTAATACATAGAAATACTTAAATATATATATATATCAGAATAAATTTAATAAACACCCAGACCCGGAAATGCAGACATCTAAATGTTCATCACACAAATGCCTGCCCCCGTCGGGAATCGGACCCGAGCCTCGCGGTTGGTCGATGTAAGTTAGGCGTGTACGCTAGCCACTCGACCAACGAGGCGGTCAAATTTAATAACTAAGTTAGTTCACCCACCACTAGCCAAATACAATAACGCCCGTATTCATAAACAACACTATGAGGTCTCATAGAGCCCACAGATGCATAGAGACAGTCAAACATATTCATAAACGATACTTGAGTGGATTCAACCTTATTCAAATTCAAATTTAAAATTGAAATGTTAAAGTTGTTTATTTGTAGTAATTGTAAGTTAATAATTATTAGACAAAAAAAATAATTAATAAGAATGGTTTACAGCAGTTAGGAAGAGTTCAATAATTATTTTCAATCATTTAATTGTATGGCTTGACGCAAGTAACGCTTAGCTAAATGTCGTACTTCGCACAGCGTTCTTTCATTAGTTAGCCAAGTATGCTTCTTGAATACGGGTGTAAGTCCCACATTGTCATGAGTGGCAAACCTTTTACAACCGTTCACATGTCCGGTCCCGGGCAACGTTATTTTATTAGAAACTAGCGGCCCGCCCCGGCTTCGCGCTGTTATGAAATATAGGTAGGTACATATAAACTCTCCTCTTCAATCACTTTATCTATTAAGAAAACGCATCAAAATCCGTTGCGTACTTTTAAAGATTCAAGCATGCAAAGGGACAGAGCAAGCGACTTTGTTTTATACTATGTAGTAAAGTAAAAATCTCATTTTATTTTTGATTTGGTAATTGAATCTGGAACTTTAGAAGTGAAGTCCAACAGTCGTCCAGCGATAGTATTAAATAACTTATTGTTATCCTCACAGTAGTAATATATAAGACGAAAGCATTACCGTAAAAACGTGGCACACATCAATACAATTCAATAGTGTTGTGAAAAAGTACGAGTAATAAGTATTTAATATAAGAAAGTAATATAAGAAAATTAGTTTATTCAGTACATTGACATAAAAACCCTGAGATGTACAGCCGGCAACTCGAAACCGGCCGTTAAAAACGAGCTCCCAATATTACTTTTACTCCTACAGTAGTACTATTTAAATTAAGGGCTTCGGCTATATTCGTCAAACTTCGGAAATCCGAATCTATTTTAAAGATATCTATATAGAGTTGTACACATAATTAATCATTTCTTTTAAATTTAGATTATGTCAGCCAATTTAAAAATAAAAGTATAAAGTGTAAAAAGAGTAGAAAGTATAAAATCGAAAGCGCATAATTTAAATAGTAGTATTGTATTTACTAATTTTACTATCATAAGAAACTACTATTTTTCACCCTTAGTGAGCCTCTACCCTTCCAGTAGTCAGCCAACAACCAACCTAGTAATCAGAACGCAGCATCAAATCGAGGTTTGGTCTCAATAGACAGTTGTTGGTGCTGGCGTTGAAGATACAAACCGCGTGATTAGCAATACATTAAACAGCCTTTAAAAAAACTCCTCTTCTTTAAAAAAGATAACACTTACTTGGATATTTACTATCGATCAGCTGCATTATCTGAACATAAGGCTGTGGATCAAGTCTGTCGTCTCTAGTTGGTTTTTCTTCTATGAAAATGGGTTTATAATTTAATTGTATTGGAAATAGTCGTCCTGGAACCTGGAAAAGATAATATAGCCTAAGATTTTAATTTCCTAAATAAGAAATAAATAGGAATAAGTATTCCAGGTATTGCATGTATGCAAATGAATTAGCAGACATGCAAATTATGCAAAAACTATTATAAACAAAGCGATTTTATTCTTTCTTAATTTTGTTTTGGTTATGTGGAGTTTTGTTAGAACAATCTAGGCAAGCAAGCATTTAGGCAAACAATCATGAGAGCAAGGACATTTATGCATGTTTGAATTTAAACTATGTCAATTTTAGATAGGCAACGCACCATAACAACTTTGGTGTCTATGGGGAACTTGTATTTTTTACAATAACAATACTCTACTTGTTTGTGTAAAAATCTGTAATATAAACAGGCAAACTTACCTGAATAACCACAGCCGACTCGGACATAAAATAATTTTGAAACAAAGATATATTAATAGTAGCAGACATCAATACTAATTTGATATGATTCCGAGTGTGTATGAGACATTTCAAAACACCCAACAAGAAATCCCCCATGAGGTGTCTCTCGTGTATTTCGTCCAATATAATGACATCATAATCAGGCAGATTTTCTGAAGACATCTAAAACGAAAAATTATTGCTTGTGAGAAATATTTAGGTAATGGCAACTAGCATTTCCCATTTTATTATATTTAGAGCACCTTTAGAAAGCGGGACAAGGTAGCTTTTAACTTTTTCGAAACATGCCTACCTACCAAAGTTTGTTGCATTCAGTTCAGTACATTCAGCAAGAAATGTGGTCACGATACAGACAGGCAGACAAAAATATTGAAAATATGTGCTGTTGCCTCATGTTAGTCGCAAGTATTTTTTTTTATATATTCAATGTACAGAATTCACTCTTCTAAAATTTTATTTTAAATATAGATAGATAAAAGGTATACAATGTTCTACCTGTCGCAATAATAATCCCTCAGTAATAAAGCATATTTTAGTGTCAGCAGTTTTACTCTTCTCAAATCGTATCTGGTATCCTACTTTGGTTTCAAACTGGGTCAGCATCTCATAGGCCACTCGTTTTGATAGAGATATACAAGCAATCCTTCTAGGTTGGGTACAAGCTAAAATAAATAATAAACAAATACAACCCTAAGACATATGATCAACATATTATATCCAAAGAATATGGCAATAAGGCTCCTCTGAAACTTAGGTTTCAGGAAAAGAAGCCATAATAAAGATTTGATCCGCAAAGGCAAACTTAAACTTTAAAGCAACTAAGCATATTTATCTGTTCCATTTATAATATATTCATTATGAAGTCTAAAAACTCTCAATCTTTGTAACAAAAATTGTTATGTAAGATAACATTTTCATTTTTATACAAATTGTTTATTTTTATTAAACTATGAATTAATCAAGTTTAACATTGATATTTTTGTCATTCAAAGGATTCTTTTTAAACTTAGAACAAGCAGATTGTTGTTTCGATGGTAAGAGACAACTATCATCTAAAAGGTAATGTTTCTGGTTTGTTGCTACCTTATGATTTTTGGCAACATGTGAAAATCTATTGACTTTACACGTGAGTATGACACACAACAATGGCGAGAATTGACAAAATGTCAGCAGTAATAATAGGACAGAGCTCCACACAGAAAGAGGTGGTGTATACTATCACATACTTATGACTGACTGTATGAGTGAGATAACCTATTATTAGATGACCACTAAAAGTCAATATGGTTGTCACATACTGACAAAACCACCATAATCAATACATTTGGCAATAATCTCTTAATCCAGATATTGGCATATAAATAAGAAGTGTGTTGTTGTGCCAATATATGTAACTAAAAAGTGTTTTATTATTTGTTTAACTTTTAGTAACGATAAAGTACCTTTTGGTGTTTTTATACTACTTTATTTAATTATTTATTTAGAAACACAATTTTTGCATACAATATTTATAAAATACATGATTAGTGGTAAATAGGAATGTTCCAAAAGTGGGCTTATTTTTAAGTGTACAGCTTTTTTCTGGCCAACCCAAAATCATGCACAACAAAAAAATATACCTTAGCAAAAATCCTAAACATAATAATAACTATGATAAATTTTATCACAACATACATAAAACTAAGTTGCTTTCACCAGTCTGTCACTATGTATGCTTAGAATTTTAAAACTACTCAACGGATTTAGATGCTTTTTTTTTTGGGTGATTCAAGAGGAAGGTTTATAGTTTATATGAATAACAACACCCACCCAGTGGGTAGTCCACCCATGCAGAGCTGGGATGGGCTGCTAGTAATAATATAATAAGAATAATAACAATGACAAAACAATTATAATTCTCTATAAGTAAGAAAAGTAATGGGCAAAAATTAATTGTCATGTGACTGTTAAGTAATATTCTTTCAACCACTATTTGAAGCATGGCAGAGAACTGCTAACATAGATTTCAAGAGGATGTAAATTCCATCATTTGACAGAATGAAAGGTAAAAGGCCAGTTGTGCAACTGCCTATAAAAAAATTAAAAATATTACAACTTCATATAACAATACCAATATTTTGATATCCTGACTCATGTAGATATTGTGGTACTTGAGTTGATTTGCCACAACCTGTATCTCCAGCAACTATGACTACTTTCTCATTCTTCACTGCAGCTACTATTTCATCTCTGAAAGAAATGCATATATATTGATACAACAGATAGAACCTAAACTTTAGGTAGGGTTGTCACATGTAAAGAACGTGACAATTTATATTGTTTTCCCGAGCTCTTCCTATAGTCGTGTGCTGGTCGCGGAGGTGGGTGGTGGGAACGTCAGTTAGGCTTGTCACATTCTGTGTCGTTTGGAGGATTATTTGCCACAACGGTTACACTGCTTACGCGGAATTAGCAAAATAAAGGCTTATTTTACATCTTTTATAATGGATTTCCGCAAAGTAACGCCTGATTCAATAAAATACAACAGATATGTGCAACTTAAAGAATAGTGGCCTTCAAAAAATAAAATTGGAAAAATTGGAAAAATATGCGGTCACCCATTGGTCGAAATTCAACCATTTTAATGTTTTAATATCTAAATTGTAATATCTTGTTGATAAGAACACCATCTTCGTTTCTAAAGACCAACTAAATTGTTTCCTGAATAGTTAGTGTGCCATCTGTGATCTTTTATTGTCAACACCAATATAGTTGTTTGCGTGTGTCAAATGTATGGTAGTTGGGTAATGTTTTATTTATTGATTTAATGTACTTTATAAGCATTATTATTGAAAAATATTAGCAATCTGCACTTCTCCTACACATAAACTATAAGTGTGCCAAATTTCATAAGCCTCCGTCAGTGCAATTTTCGTAAAAAATAGTCCAATGGTTTGGCATCACATAATATATAAATAATGCCTGTACACAAAAGATACTTCAAAAACTAAATATTTAGGAATGATTCTGCACTTAAAGGTCATAATTACACTAACATAATAATAAATAAACAAATAAATATTCATGAACAAAAACATAAATTGAAGTAATCCAAAGTGAGCAAATATAAGCTTGTTGTGGGTGTTTGCCAACAATAATACTTAAGAAATACTTGAATAGTATGGTATACTACCGGTACAATTTTAATAGGCACCCAAGCCTGTAAATACTGTTTTCATCACATGAGTACCCATGAGTGAGTAAGTGTCCACTGGGAATCAAACCTGAGCCTTAAAGTTGACCAGTAGTTTTAGGCATGTACACTAACTTTGCAGCTTGCACCCAAAAAGGCAGTTAAAAATTTGAACTTTAATAAATGTATTATCAATTTTAATTAAACACAACAACAAAAAACAGTATACAGCCATGTATTTTTACTGAGGCAAATTATGTGAAAAATATGCAACATTGATACTAAATTGATGCATTAAAATAACAATGTCCATTAGGGTAATAACCGTAATTATTACCTTGATCTCAAACTGTTTATTTTAAGACCACTCTTTGGAAATCTGTGATAATAAATAAATATAGTTCCAAGCTTTTAGTGGGATCAATTTTAAAAAAATACTCTCTACACTACAAAATAAAGATTTAAAATTACCTATACTTTGCAACAGGTAAATCGCTTTGGGCTTTTCTTAATTTACGAAGTTTTTCAAACTTTTCCTTATTTTTAAAATCTAGGTAAATAGAAACAATTTTCAAAAAAGTATCAAACATTTTTCTGTCCAACTTCTTATTTTGTTTCCCATTGTAAACCTTTTCAACAAATTTTGTTTTACTAGAAAATAATATTAAATCATGTTTTGAAAATAATTTGCTAGTATTATCAGTCTTCTCTATGATTAATGGTTTTCCGGCTTTGTTCAATGTTGCTTCATATTTCTTAACAAAAATCCAGAAATCGTCTAAGCTATTTGTTACAGCATTAGTTTCTTTTACAATTAATTTATTCAAGTCTCGCTTGAAATCTAGAAAACTAAATTCATAATTGGAAATATTTCTAGAACAAGAAGGCTCTTGATCATATTTAATTTTTTGCCTATTTTCGCTATCAACAGATCGCGAACGTCGTCGTTTCATAGATTTATTTTCATTTATTCGATATTCCATTTAAAATAATTTTTGATACATCTGTACCTAATTTGTAATCAAATTTTAAATATTTTTATTGATAAATGATTACATAATGTTATTAATTGCAGTTTGTTTAAATTGTTTGTCAAAGAATAAAGCGACTGTCCATAAAGGATTTGTTTGTAAACATCAGTCATCAAATTTGACAATTAACAACAGTTCTTTTTTTTAATTTTTTTTTAGGTTAATATGCCCTTTCTGGGGTCGGCTACGACCTTTAGGCCCTGTTGCTATGTCTTCTGTATATAAATAAATTCTTATTAGCAATCATTAGTAATTTTAGGTCATAAGTCGTGAGTCATAGGTCTAAGCCATGTCAGGATCTTGAGTAAAGAGGTGGTTTCATTACTCAAGCTCATCTATGAGATTAGGCGGCAGCGAGGAAATTGACGATACTTTAATTTCTTTATGATTATTTCATTTGTGCACTTTCACTGAACAAAATAAAACTAAGTCCAACCTACATTAACTAGTTTTAATCATAATTTACAATACATAAATACATACATATCTTCACGCCAAGTCCCTTACGGGGTAGGCAGAGAGTATCGAGTGCCAGACCTCACGATCCTGACAAACCTGTCTTGCTTCCTTCACATTCATAACCCTTTTCATACAAACACGCCGGTTTCGGAGACTCTTGACACCACCCTCGGATAATATCCGATTGATCTGATCGTGAAATGTCAGCCTTGGTCTCCCCGGGTACCTACATCCATCCACGTTCGCATTGTATATCTGCTTTGTCAATCTTTCATCTGTCATTCTTTCCACATGACCGAACCAGCGGAGCATGCCCTTTCGCATTTTAACACCAACACTTTCTTTCAATCTCACTCTTTCTCGGATCTCACTGTTACGAATGCGGTCAGCGAGCGGTACATCACAGATTTTCCGTAGTGCTCTCATTTTCATTACTTTCATGCTCTTTCTGACATACCCAACTCTCGCTTCCATACAGTAACGTTGGAATAAGCACAGAATTATGCAAAGCGAGTCTAGCTTTTTGACTCAAAACCTCACTTTGGAATAGCTTACCCAACGCTCCATTCACACTATTCCCTGCACTCACTCTCCTCTCTATATCCGCGGTGTACCTTCCATCCCTGCTAAAAGCACAACCAAGATATACAATTTCATTCACTTGTTCCAGCACTACATCATCAACATCCGTTCTGGCTACGTCTCTTTGAAACACCATTATTTTGGTTTTCATCGCATTCAAATGTAAGCCCCTTTCTTTACAATCTCCTTCCATAACTGTGACCAGTGTTTGCAGCACAGATGGTGTAGAGCCCAAAAGTACAGCATCATGTGCATAAAGCAGGCAGTTCACCACTTGGTCACCCATACGCATTCCCACATTCAATGATCTAAACCTTTTAAGATATTTGTCCAAATATAAGATAAACCAGTGCACTGACAACACACAACCCTGCTTGACGCCAATATTAACATCAAACCAATGCGATATGTTGCCATTCACCCGCACGCATGCTTTACAGTCTAAATACATCGACTGCACCGCACGCAGCAGGGACCCGACTATCCCATAATCTGGCAAAATGTCCCAAAGTTCCTTACGTACAACCCTATCAAACGCTTTTTCGAGATCCACAAAACCGTAGAAAACCTTCTTACCAACAGCCAGATGCTTCTCTACAATGTTGCGGAGTGAAAACACTTGATCCGTACATCCTCTTCCAGACCTGAAACCGCCTTGAGCCTCCCACAATGTTCCATCGAACATCCCTTGCATCCTCCTTTCAACTATTTTTCCATACACTTTTGATGCTAAACTGATCAAACTAATGGCCTTGTAACTTGTACAGTCCATACGTGAACCCTTGCCTTTATACAAGGGCACGATGACCGCACGTCGCCAGTCTTCGGGTACTCTGCCGGTCTTCCAACACTTGTTACAAAGAACCCAGAAAGAGTCCCGGACGGCAGGACCACCAAGTTTGATCATCTCAGCTGTAACCATATCAACTCCCGCAGCCTTACCATATCAACTCCCGCAGCCTTACCATATTTCATACTTCTTATCGCCCATTCAACTTCTTCCATCATAATGCCGTCAGATGCCTCCGCTATTTCCAAGTCATATGAGTACTCGGACCCAGCGGCAGCATTTTGGGCACATTCATACATATCTCCATAAAATTCACTCTGCCGTTTTAACACGTCATGCGTGCTTGTAAGAATATTACCACTCTTAGACTTAATTCTATTCATTCTGGAGGTAGACGAACAACTCCGAGACTTCTTCACCTCCCTCCAAAAGAGTTTGGTGTTCAAGTTATTAGCCAACCTATCTTCTAGTTTCATACTTTCCCTTTCACGCTTCTCTTTCACTAAGTGTTTGGCGATATTCTTGCAACAACGGTACATTTTTTCTTCAAATCTTTCATACTGTCATTCGACTGCAAACATGCTACATAGTCTAACCAAGCTTTCTTCTTTCTTTCAACTGAGGCTTTTACCTCCTCATCCCACCATGCGTCACCATTCATAGACTTGTGCATCTTTGCACTCCCACATACCTCTTTCGCAACATCAACCATACTATCTTTCAAAACATTCCAACAGTCATCCAGGTCTAAGTCCGGTAGGCACACACTATTCAGCCTGTCTTGGACTTGACTCTCATACATGCTTCCTACACTCGAGGCACGTAAAGGTAGGTAGGTAGGTAGCACAGAACAACATTACTCACAGATGTGGGTAGATAGGTGGGTACCATCGACCACACATCCCAATAGACGCCGCATATTAGGCAACACGGTTAAGTCAACACATAAGTGTAATTGTTCTAATGTAGCTTATTACTTAAAAAGATATGAACAGTGACGACCAGGTCTGTGACCTGTAAACATTGTCGCGTTATTGTATCAAAAATAAAAAAATAGATCTAAAATGACTGTTTTTCAATTAAGTAAACGGTACGGTAAAGACAGGCGCACTTCAAACTACCAAAAAGATGGTTCAACTTTCTGGTAGGTTAATTAAAAATAATAACATTCATAATTACATTTTAAATTACTTGATGTTTATCGGAGTTCATCATAAAGGGATAAAAACACGCATCTAACAATGACTGACCAGTAGTCATTGTTAGATGCGTGTTTTTATCCCTTTCTGGCACATGTGATTTTCAGGCTATCACTTTCATTTGCATACAGCTAGTGATGGATTAATGTGCAAATCTATTTTATCGATATTTTTATTTATTTATCCTGAATAGGATACCGGTATTGTACCGGTATTGTATTTTATCGATAAATTTAAGCACTGACAGAAACAATGAAAAACTTCTTACTCTGTGTACTTTTGAGTTGGCCTCTGGATAGTAACTCCTTTTTATGTGCGAAGTCAGCGAAGAAGACACACGGCTCTCTTAATGGTAACAGATAATCATGGCCTATAGACACCGTTGATGTCGCAGGTGCGTTTCTGTCCTATGGTCGGAATATAAGGCCTATTGTGCAAATCTACTGGCTTCCTTACCCTCCGAATCGGAATGTGACATTGTCATTATAGCGGCAGGAATGGGTACCTAAGGCGGTGGATAACTACCCAGGGAAGTTGCTGCACACCACTTTTTCACCAATGATCTTGTCGATAATTACCTGTTTTAACTGTGCTCGCCTCTTACGAGGTGCCTGGCAGAAGGGCAGGGAATCTATTATTGTCAGCGAACCAACACGATGTAAAAATGAACTTATGAACTAAAGAGTGCTGTTATTTGTCATAACTCGTAAATAGCTGAGCTGATTTTATTTATTTGAAATTCATGCATTATTATGTACAAAAGTGGACTCAATGCTACGTGGCATTCTCTACCAGTCAACCTAACTTTATTAGAAATAATAAATAAATGGTGTGCAAAAAAAGAAAACAATAACTAAACATTTGCAAACACATTTAAACCTAATTTTAGGTAGCATAAACAAATACATAAGCAATACATATATACCAAGAAAAATACTTAGCATAATAATCAAAATATTACACGAAAAATAAGTATTCTATAAATATAGTCATACATTAAGACAAATGTTATAGTATTTACTTAACAATACATATATACTCACATACATATATATACAAATACACATACATACGATACAAATATACATCTATATAAATAGATACATAAATTAAACAATAAATAATATCTGACAACACTACTGTGATAAATAATTGAAAAGGGAACGTTTGAGGGAAAACTTAGTTCAGCTATTTCTGATATCAACAGGAAGAATGTACCAAAAACCAATAGCTTGGAAAGTGAAAGACTTGGATACAAAATCAGTACGACGGAGTGGAACTTGAAGTATAGGACTTTGTTGAACTCTTTTAAGTGCATTAGGTGGTTATCTAGGTGATATAAATTCAAGATTTGTTCCAATAGACGATGTTGGGGTCAGTATGTTATAGAACTTTCAATGGGCTTGGACAATTTTAAAACTAAATTGTTTACAGTATTTCGACGACATACTGTAGTTCTGGTGGGAATCATTCGAATGAATTAAAACAATTTAGTTTGATATACTTATATTTTATATCAGGTATCCTCAAGATCACGAAATTAAAAAAAATCTAATTTGGTTTAAAGAAACCAGACGAGAGAATTGGTGTATTAAACTTCAACATTTTGCAGAAGATTGTTTTATACACTTTACGGTACTGCTGCTTCATGACAATGCTAGACCTCATACTGCACAACAGACGGCTCTTCAATCAGAAGTGCATCAATTGGAGTATTAAAAACATCCACCTGAACCTAACTCCAACAGATAACTATTTTTTTTTCGAAAAATTCAATTTCGATGGGGCAGTCCAAACCGCGTCCAAAGATTTTATTGATTCCCATTCGAATGGTTGTTTAGTAGAGGGATCAATGAATTACCTATGAGATGGCAAATGTGCAGGTTCATATTTTAGTTAAATAAATATATTACATTAAAGATATTCGACTTATGTTCCTCCCCTACAAAACGCCAATTACAGAAATGTAAAAACCTAATATATTCAAGTACGGATATTACTCTCAACCGATATAATCCGTTATAAGGTCGTACTTCATAAAATAAAAGGCATATCGATAAAATATATTGTTCGTATTAAATATTATGTCTCATCCCTAACCTTCCATATCTATTTATAAATATGACGTCTTGTCATTGCAAGGGCCAATAAGTAAGCAGTTCCGCGCTTCCCCGCACCTAAGCTATTTGCCAGAACTGTTTTAAAGCAAAATTATAAAGAATAGGCGTCTATTGGGATGTATGGTCGATGGTGGGTACCTACCTACCTAACTGTCTATATAGAAAAAAAAGCCACACAACAAATGTTAAAATGAAATTGATCAAACCATAGATCATAGAAATAGGAATGTAATGGATCAACGCTATTAGACCAAGAACCCGGACGTCCAGACCTTCGCTTTTTTTTTTAATTTTTTTTATGATATTGATTTGTTTTTCTTTTTACTTTTAAGTATTTTTTTGTATCTAACTAATATCAGTTGTGTACAATAAAGAGTTAATATATATTGGAAGGCAAACAAGCAGACGGAATACCTGAAGTTAAGAAATTCACGCCGCCTAGAGACACCAAAGGTGGTAATGGTGCGTTGCCAACCTGAGGCCGGGATGTTAGGCCTCGAGCAAAAGCAAGTTTACCGGCTACCTTACCCTCCGAACCGGAACACGTCATGACGTTATGGCGGCAGGAATAGGTAAGGCGGTGGTACCAATCCGGGCGAGTTGCTGCTAAACTCTACCACCTAGTCAGATGTCACGGTGTTAGTGACGGTGAGCCTATGCTCGCCTTTTACGAGCTGCCTAGCAAAGAAGGCAGATGGTCTATTCTACAAAGGAGCCCGGACCAACACGAGGAAAACCCTGGAAGTTTTCTACGCATATCCCAACACAGATAATAAATATCAGAGACTAGGAAATTGGGGTAGGGCTTGTTTCGGTAGGTAATAAAGGTGTGTAAAGTAGTACTTGGATTCTGTAAAAATATAAACCTCAGTTTTTCGATATTTTCTTGGAAATATTATTAGAAATTACCAGTGTTGCCAACTTAGTGGATTTTCCACTAAAACTGGTGGTTTTCGACCCCCGATAGTGGCGAAATATTGCTTTTGGTGGCTGGTGGTTTTTTCTAGTGGCTTAGTAAAATTGAGTTTCATTTATTGACAAACGTGGTAAGTCGACATTGAACACTAATATTCGACACAGATACTTGTAAACTCGTTCTACATTGTTTAATATTAATATCGAGTATTTTATTTATATTTGGGCTTATTAAATTATGTTTTTTAGACAAAGCTAATCCGCAAAAATGATGTTCAGTTTCTTTATACGCTGGGATTACCGATTTTCAGTCAAATCGGTGTTAGTTTAAGGGCATACTCTACTTTCTCTAATACTACTTTGGATAACATTGTGGCAAATGGTGTTGGCCAATATAGAAGGCCATCGCTTAGAACAGCTTTATTGTGTGTGTTAGAATGATAGTTCACCGGTTGGCATAATATTTGTGTGCAGGGCCGGATTTATACTCAATGCCGCCCCTGGGCACCGGAAAAAAGTCCGCCCTATTGCAAAAATTTTACTTAAGGGGAAATACGTGTAGAAAGACGTTATCACGCTGATTTTTTTATAGATATTTTATTGACAGATATGAGTTGAGTGATCATCATTTTTATAATATTTTAAAAAAGCACTCCACGTTTTTTTTTAATATTTTTTTATTTACATTATTATTAATTTATATTTATTGAAATTTTTAACACTATTCTTAATTTAAATTTATTAAAATTCATTTTTGTAGTTTGATTTTCTATAAAAAGCGTGTTTTGAGTTTTTGTAAACAATTATTTATTGTTTACTTTTTACTTTGTTTATTTATAAAAGCGTGATTTTTTAGTTTTTTTAAACTATTATTTGTTTTGTAGAATTAAAATTCTCCTTAGTACGGAAAACGAAATTTTCAAATGGCTTCCCGACTAATGCCCGGTTCCTATATTCAAAAAACGAGTCGTTTTGCTTACGAACTGTAGCTTTTTGTACGAATCGTAATCATTATCTGTTCCTATAAAAAACTATTCGTAG
>NJDC01005290.1:0-15061 GCA_002245475.1 Calephelis virginiensis
CTCGATACTCTCTGCCTACCCCGTAACGGACTTGGCGTGAAGATATGTATGTATGTGTGTGGATTTATAGGATATTGATAAAATACATGTGGGACCATTTCGGAATCATTTGCTATGTTTCAAAAAAATAGTTATTAAATAGAGACCTGGTACACAATGAAATAGTTGGAGTTCGTTTTTGCAATTGCTTAATTATAATTGGTCGTAGATCCGAAGTTAGGTCGACCTACACCGAGCTAATAATAGGATGAAACCGGTTTTATAGGAAATTTAGTATATCAGAAAATACGTTCAAAATGGGTTGCCTAAAAAATCCTGGATTTAAATTGTTAAAAAAAAATATTAAAAAATGTTTTTAACATTTCTTATTTTTTTCAGGCAACCCTAGAAATCAACTTAAATTGTTATAAAGATTATAATGAAACTGCAAATATGTTGATATATTTTTTTTTTATTAATCGATCCCGTAAAAGTAACTAGCATCGACAATTATCTGTATATACCTGGCAATCCAGATAAACAACAGGCAACCCAACTTCTGCAACTTTCTCTAATTCCTACTTTGAGTCGAGATAAAATCTTATGATTGCACCAATTAATTAATAAAAACTTTTAAAAAATAAAACAAAAATGTCCAGGATGTTTTCAGGCAACCTATTTTTAATATATTTTCTGATACACTAAATTTGCTATAAATGTATCTCGACTTTGCTATAAATTAGAAATTGCTATAAATGGATCTTCGACTAAATGTATCTCGGTTAGCGGCATTCCCACAAAACACAGATAGTTGTGGACATAGATAGTAAGAAATACTATTAGCTGAACAACATCAATCTGTCACTTCGTTATAAAAGTACATAAAAAATGAATTGAAACATAGTCTGCTTAACGGTTGAGGAAACTTACATGGCAGCCAATCAGAAGTCATTTTTATTCGACTTAAAGTAATTTAGGAGCAGTAGATAGATATTGCAAAAAACCGACCTTAATTATTTCTATATTATAAGGTTAGAAATGTTAGTAAATTTATAAACGAACCATAAGCAATTTAAGGAAAACTATGTGAATAGAATTTACTTTATTTTATTATCTTTATATTAATATTCTTTTTTATGGTGTGGCAATCAAAGATGAAAGTTTTTTTAAGAAACTCGCTTTATTGTGTATTATTTTTATTGGCTTAAATTGTTTAGAATATAATATAATACCTACTGTATTGCAAACAATAGACCTTAATTTCAATATGCGGTCAGAAATTTCAGTAAATTTACAAAGGTTTTTCAAAACGAACTTTTACAAAGGTTTTTCAGCAAAAGTTAAAACTATGAGAATAGAATTTACTTTATATCACAAATCTTAATATTACTATTTTTTTATGGTGTGGCAGTCAAAGATTTTTTAAAGAAATACACTTTCTTGTGTAAAATTCAAAGTGAAACTTTCCAGTCGGAAGACAGTCAGGCTACATCTCACATCAAATTGGCGCACGTACTACCCTTTATTTTGTCGCGAGTTTTTCTTAAAACTATGAAAATATATCCTGAGATATAAAATTGAAGGGCTAGCATACACGCCTAACTCCACCGAACAACAGCGACTCTCGAGTTCGATTCCCGACATTTGTGTGATGAACATTAGGAAAAACAACTTTTTAATTTTTCTTGTGCAAACTGAAACAAAGTTCGCCGGGATAGCTAGTTTTCTAATAAAAACATATCTTGCCCAAGTTTGATATGTGCCGGATTGACGATTGCCTGTTTTCGGCTAGTCATGGGTACCCTGGTTGCGCCTCTGCTTACTGCTTCGGGGATATGGGCGTGAAGAACATTTAGATGTTTGCATTTTCGGGTATGGCTCTTTAATGTTGTTCTAGTATATGTTTAAGTATTTCTCGTAATCATTGACTAACAGAATATATACTTAATACAAGCATATAATTGCCGAGACCGGCGGAGACGGTGAGTTCCCTACCAGTTGGCAACTAATCTAATATAGTACGATCTATTATCTTAGATAGGTTATTAATGTTGGCCGTTTAAGGAAATATTTAAGTTTCGTAAAAATAAGATAAAATTCCTCAAGTTATAATTATTATCTTCAAAATGCCTCTCGAAGCACTTCCTACGATAGTCGTTCTTTTCCCTTGCAAGCATAGTATCTGTGGAATTCTTTCTCTATTAATATATGATTAATTTTTTCTGGAATATGTTAGTGTCACTTTCAACGTTCACTGTATTTGAATTGTATTCGACTTTTCTTGTTTATTTTAACGATTAATTTTAACTATATCGACTTTTTAACACACTTCAAAAAAAGGAGAAGGATATATGTTCGACTCCATTTGACTGGATTGTTATTTCTATATTTGTTACGTAAGACCTCCGTCAATAGATTTTTTAGAAAGATAGTTCTTCATTTCGAGGTGTTCCCATATTAAGTGTATCATAATCAGGCTACTGGTTTTTTGAGATATTTTCAATAATACATAAGTTAAGTGTAACTCAAAAGTCAAAAGCCATTAGTCAGCCTACTAGTAGTTTTGAAAAAATACATTTTTGATAAAATGTATGTGGGTCCATCTCATTTACTCTTCTCATTCGAAAAAAATATCTAACTACGATTAATTAAAATTCGCTTAATTATTTAATATACCTATTATTATGTTGAAATTGCTTTTTGTTTTATTTTGCACTTGATTTATCTTCTTGTTTTGGTAATTAATATTTTTTATGCATATTATTTTTTGTTCACAGTTACATTTTAGTGTAGAAATTACTTTTAGTGTAGAAAATATCGAAAATTAAATTCAAAGCAACATTAATTTATCAAAATATTTAAATAAATGGTTATTATTATCTCCAGTACCTATTTTAAATCTCTAAGTTGAATTCTTTGTTCAATTAAAAGGCAGCGCAGTAATTTATGAAGATTTATGGTGACGCCATCCGACTTTTTCCTCTAGTTTCCATCTTCATGACGCAATCATGCCGATTAAGTCGAAAAAATATTGCAAATCTGTATGATAATCTGCCGCCTGCCGTCTCCCTGGCCTTGTAAATAAATACGCAGTGTTGATGTAAATATGTCTGTAAAGACTTTAATGAAATGTACTTAAATATAAATCTGAAAAGACCTTATTGCAATCAAATGTTTCTACTTCATAAATGGATTTTTAAATGGCTGAATGATATAATACTTTTAGAAAATAATGGTAAGTACTATTTAAAAAATCACGAAGCATGATGTTTAAAAGGATCAACTGAGTTTTAGCAGAAAAAAGTAAATTTTAACATTTACTGTCATTTAAGCATTTTAATTAATATTTCGATAAAATACTAAACAATTTTATGTTATTGCTCAATATTTCTGTTCTGTTTAGCAAGGTAAATCCAACTTCAAGGAAGAGGTCGATCGCCGAATAAAACTCGGATGGGCAGCGTTTGGGAAGCTAAAGGGTATCTTCTTATCCAAATTATAGCAGAGCCTAAAGTGGAAAGTCTTCGACCAGTGTGTGTTACTGGTGATGGCATACGGAACAAAGGCTTGGCCGTAAAATATGGGCCTCTTGAATAAGCTCAGAGTCGCTCAGTCAGCGGCGAGTTTATTTCTTCTTTCTTTCTAAGAAATATTTTTATGATACAAATAAGCCGACATATAGCTGTCCTGATGAATTGATATACCAAGGATAACAACGGTGCGTTGCCAGCGTTGGGGCAAGTATTACAAGTTTTTGCGTAAATTAGTTTCCTAGATAACCTTTATCAATACCAGAACATTTGTCTGGCATGTTGTGGTGACAGGAAGACCTAATGCAGCGGTATGTATCCAGTCGAAAAATCTACGACCTACCACCAGTATTAGTGACATACAAACCAAGGCTTATAGAGCTGCTTGGTAGAAAATAGACGGGAAATGTCAACCTTAGTATCCATAAAACTATTCGCAGTCACATTGTACATTTGTATTGTTAATAGTTCATCTGCCATTCTTTATACTTGACCAAACCAACATAGCCCTTTTTTTGAAGCGAAAACTTCCTAAGCGGCGTTGTGCACTTTTTTAGGAATGGGTAAAAACTTCTAAACCAGGACACGTGACCTGATCGAAAATTTGTAAGACGACGCAGGGCACTTGCGCGAATAAGACGGCGCAGGGCGCTTGCACGAATGCACGTGTTGTCAGGTTTGTATACGATAGCGCAATGAATGAATATTTTATTCTACCACATAAATTATACTTTCATACTGATAATTGAAGAAATTAGTGCAAAATTATTCCCTAACCATTCCAAAATATCAAAAATGCACAACGTTAATGTTCAATTTTTCACTCCTGCCGGCATTCTCGGAGTGCAACCCCTCGTTTTTTTAAATCTTTTATCTCAAAGTGAATATTGGTGTAAAAATGAGAAAAGGATATTTCATTGGTTCGGTTATGTTGAAAAATAGCGGATGAAATGTTGACATTTCACTATCAAATCATTTTGGTTTTATTCAAGGATACTGTCAAGAGTCTTTCAAATCAACGTGTTTATATAAAAAGACTTGAAAAAAAAGTATTTTCGCGCCCATATCCCCGAAGAGGTAGGCAGTGGCACAGAGCAGAGGTAGCTAGTGGCACAATTAGAGCACCCACGACTAGCCGAAGACACTAGGTCCCACAATGTGATAAGTGGCAAGCCTACCGCCAACCGGGCACATTTCCAATCCCGAGCAACATTTTTCTTTATTAGAAAATTAGAAATACCACATTTTTTTTGTTGCCCGAACCGGGTTTCGAACCCGGGATCTCAAGAAGTCGAGTCCAACTCATGGACCGCTAGACCACAGAGGTGATATAAAAATACTTGTTTTTTGCAAAATACACCATCTGCTTTCCTTCCAGGTAGCTCGTAAAAGGCGAGCATAGTCTTACCGTCACTATCACCGTGACACCGGACTAGGTTGGAGAGTTTCGCAACGACTCGCCCAGATTGCTACCTCCGCCTTACTTATTCCTGCCGCTATAACGTCAGTGCTTGCCGTTGGCGTGTTCCAGTTGGGAAGATAAAGTAGCCGGTAAACTTGCTTTTGCTCGAGGTCTAACGTCCTGGCCTCAGGTTGGTAACGCACCATTGCTACCCTTGGTGTCTCTAGGCGGCCAAAGTTTCTAACTATCAGGAAATCCGTCTGCTTGTTTGCTTTCCAATACCATAAAAATAAAAAAAATAAAAAACCATAAAGTAAAACTCTTTACAAATGAAACAAATTATTCCATTCTTTTATTTCAACAATGAAATAGTCTGTAAACTTTTTAGAGTTTGTCTAGAGTCTGGACAATTTTGCTCCCTTACGAAAATGAAATTAACACTAACTTATGGTAGTGCTTTAAGTATAAAACTTTTACACAAGAGCTTAATATCCCCAGACTATGATTCCAGACCCGAAGGTTCACTTCCTTAAAATAAGAAAATCGTTTATTCCATACTACCTGACCCGGCGAACTTCATATCGCTTAACAGCCAATGAATGTCATTTTACCTTTCAGTTTCAGCTGAACAAATTTAGGTATTAATTGACGTAATAATACAAAATAAATATTGTCATAGATAAATAAATATATAATAGATGTATTATTTATCATAATAAAAGTAATAAAATAAATTAAAAAAAATAATAACAATAAGAAAATAGTAAAAGTATTTTGTTATGATAAATAATACATACCGAAAAACAATAAAAAAATAAGTACTTAAAACACATATCACATTGTGGGACTTAGTGTCTTCGGCTGGTCGTGGGTGCCCTGCTTGGGCCTCTGCCTACCTCTTCGGTGATATGGACGTGAAGATATTTTTTTTTTAAACACAATATGTCAGAAAATTATTGAATCAAACTATGTTGTGCAACATGGGATACACTCGCATTAACTCTTTTCATTATGGATCATTTGTATATTTCTGAACACCGCGCAATAACTATATTGTATTTGACAGAATGGGCAACAAATATTTGCCATGTACTAAACGACATTCATTGAAAATGATCAATCTCTTATAATCATGTATTCGTCAAGTTTTCATTGTTATTAAGATGTATCCTGCTATTCGGGGTGGACCATGAAAATTGGTCCAACAGATCTCGAGTTAGAAGTGTTGTAACAAACACGTCTATTTTTTAACTGAGTTAAAAAAAACGAGGAGGTTCGCAATTCGGCCGGTATATTTTTTTATGTATGTACACCGATTTCTCCGGTTTCTGAACCGATTTACGTAATTCTCTTTTTGTTTGATGCGGATTAGTTTCGAATTGGTCCCATAAAAATTTGATTCAGATAGGCCCATTGGTTTTAATTTTACGATATTTTTTACCTATTTTCACCTATCCCGATGTTTATCTATATTAATAATTTCGTCAAGCGGAGACTCGATTAAAACCTTACCTGAATAACAAAACACACAAAAATAATGATTTCTAGTCGACAACATATATCCGCTAAATTCGGATTGTCGAGTATTTTGTTAAATTCTAAATGTGTTGACAGACGAATCACAGTCGCCATCTTGGGTAGTTAATAAGCGTTCCGTTTACTAGCTCTTAGATACGTCTCGTCTTTAACACATCCCTTGCGTCGCGCCATAAAAGTAGTGTGAATGTGTAAAATGAAACGTCTTGCTGAAAATATTGTGTGAATCACAAAGAACTGTGACTGTATAAAACGAAACGTCTTGTAGGAATTATTGAGTGAATGTTATCAATATCACAGAATCTTATACCTTTAAATGAGCAATTCTTGTACATATATAAATATATAATAGGAATCTCGGAATCGGCTCCAATGATTTTCATGAAATTTAGTATGTAGGGGGTTTCGGGGCGATAAATCGATCTAGCTAGGAATCATAATTAGAAAATGTCATTTTATTCGTGTTTAAACTGAAAAATATGACTCTTTCTGACATCTGTTGGCGAATAATAATACCTACTTTTTTTGTGAGCAATAAAGTTGTTCCAGCAGATGGCGTTGTTAAGTGACACGAAGTCAAATAAAAAAAAATAGCGAGCAAAGCTGGACCTGGACCGTCCAGGTACTATAATATAAAAGTACTAAAGTTCAAAACGAATTTTCTATTTTTCTTTATTTTTCCATAGTCGGCGCTTGATAAAACTTCCAAATATGCATATTTACAAAATAATAAATTATAAGTAATACACTTATAATTTATTATATGCATAATATATAAAATAATGCAAATATGCATATTTTTCTTCAGTCATTGACGTTTGGCGGAAATAAAATATAATAATAATAATATAATGATATACTCTACTCTTTGTTCTGAGATTGGCCGATTGCGATAGCAGTCATAGAATAAAAATACTAATCCTAACCATAAAAATGGAAAATTTAGTTCAAATGATCACAGCGTTGATAGCTGAAGTATTTTCTCCTTTTCTGGGAAGTTTAGTATCAGACAAATTTCCCGTTTGTTTTTATTGAAATAAATCAAATCAGCAATAAACTAAAAACAATTAAATAAAAATAACTACGTTTATAAAAACCGACTTCAAAACTAAAAGGTAAAAAATGCTTACTTCAAACTCAAAATTTAATACTTACTTCATTCATTAGTTTAAGGCTTGGCACCGAATTCAAACCTGTTAGTAAATAGCACATATATATATAATAGGTAGTATATACTTAATATTCAATCTTTATTACTTTTTACCTTTTAGTTTTGAAGTCGGTTTTTCTTAACGTAGTTATTTTTATTTATATAATATAAGATAGACTATACAAAAGGCCTTTGACGCCTCTATATAACACTAAAATTTACTACCGGATCGGATCGTTGCTATGCACTGATAGAATCCGTAAAAATAAATAATCTAGCTTGTATTCTTTCGTTAACTTCATTAGATGTATTACTTTAGCAAACGTACTTCAGGTATCTAAATTGTGCCTGTTTCCTTGATTTCTAATGCCATAAAAACTTTATTATTATTATTATTTTTAGGTGACAAGACAACAAATAAGGACGCGGTTTTCCTGATGGTAAAAGTCAGTAATAACTCATAGAGGTAACAGTGATGTAAGATCCAAATAAAATTATTTAATTTGTGATTTCCAAAAAAATGTATACGTACTATGGCGTGGCAAAACAGGAAAAAATAGTGCGTTATGAATGAATTGGACTTTTTGAAGTCAATCATATATCCAGCTCCACAAAACACACACCACTAAACTGTTTTATTAGCACCAACAATACACACACTATTAAAAGGTGTCGGAAAACTTTATGTGCAAGTCTACTGGCTCTCCTACCCTACGTACGAAATTACAACAGCGCCAAACAATTAGTAGGGCAGGAATGGCTTAGGTGTGGATTTCTAGCACACTGAATTGCTACCACAACGTTCTACAACCAATTATATTTTTGGCGATTACCTGTTTCAAATATGCTCGACTCTCGGTCAGGGAGGCAAATGGTTTATTCTGCTCAGGCGACTCTGGCCGACACGAAAGGCTAGACTAGCCAAAGACACTAAAGTCCCACAATTGATAGGTGGCAAGCCTATCACCAGCAGGGTACATATCTAATCCCGAGTAACGCTATATTTATTAGAAAATTAAAAAAAAAAACATTTCTTTTTATCGCCCGACCTGGATTTTAGTCCAACAGTGCTGGACTATAGAGGCGATTATCAAGAAACGAAAATAATAATTCTCCTCAACATTTTTCCACTCGCCAACGCCTGTTTGCAAATGTTTGTATTCGGTAAACAAGTCCACATATTATGCTATGGATGTTATCACACCCACCCTTGTTTTCATTATGATTTCATGTGTTCTATTTTTAGATCACACTTGATTTTTATGCGACTCTGGAAAAGAGGAGGTTTTTGATTAATTAATTTTTTTTGCACCTTTGTTACGCAATCAATCATAAGTCAATTTTTATCGTTTTTTTCTTGAATTGGATGGTCCAATGTATATTTAATCAAGTTCCGATGACAGGTTCTTTGAGTTATATGTAATAGTTATTTTATTATATTTAGATATAACGTTATGAAATTGCGACTGGATTTTTGGTGTTTTGCCGCGCTTAAAAACCTTTTTCACGTGGACTATACAAGTGGTACTTGTGGACATCGGTATACATATATAAACTACCACAAGATCGGAAGCTATAAATTCTGATTGAAATTTCTGACTCACTTTAGTGTATCGACCTCCGTTTCGTTTCGAAGATTCTCAGAAATATTTGGACGGACCCGAGCTCTCACCATAAGTTTGCTATACTCGCTACCGTCTCTGTAAATGATTTGTATGAATACTTTAAACAGCGCCTCTATTGGTAACTAAGAGAAACACATTTTTAGACAACAAGTGTCACAGATTTCGACACATAACTTACCGAACGTATACCAACCAACTCATGGTAAAGGCTCAGTTTTTTTAAGAAGTCTTTGTTAACCTCCCGTAATCTATAGCTTTATATTCTGATAGCTTCTCTACTTGAAACTTCTCAATCTTTGAATTAAATGTGTAAACATACATAAGGAAATCTCGTCCTTGCGAAAATCAGTCAGTTATTTCCGTGAACGTTAGAAATTTTTTATGTATCGAAAATTGGCCCTTAGGCATACGTCCGACTCCTTAACTTGCCATAATGTTTTCTTGTTTCTCAGACTTTTTGTAACACCATAATTGGAGGGTCAAGGGTCCATTGTGACCGCTGGCTTGGCCTCCTGGAAAGGGTTGATCTTCAGAGTATCGCATTATTCTTGATGATGCGATACTCTGGACACCCTGGGAAGAAAGAGTAAGAAAATATTGCTGGAGTGAGACGGAGTGAGTGAGTGCAGGCGATCCGTAAGTTTTGAGCTTCGAGAGGCAGGAATTAGTAAAAGTATCTTCACGCCCATATCCCCGAAGAGGTAGGCAGAAGCACAACCAGGCCACCCACGACCAGCTGAAGACACTAACTCCCACAATGTGATAGGTGGCAAGCCTATCTATAATAATATTTTATAAGTGCCAACCGGCCACATATCCAATTCCAAGGAACATTTTTTTATTAGAAAATTGGAACAACCACATATTCTTTTTATTGCCCGACCCAGGAATCGAAACTGGACCTCTAGACCACAGAGGCGAAGTAGAAAAAGAGGACTCTTATTATAATGTTGAGCCAAAGCAATTAGTTTATTATTTTGAATAAATCTAAATTGAATTAAAAAGTAATTTGAAATTAATTCCAAGAACGGGAAAATGTTATAACAAAATGTTTTCATAAAACTTTAACTGTATTTAATAACAAACGAGAGAGTAATTAACAGCGGATTTACTGGAAATTATCGAGAATAAAAAGGTACATGACAGAGCTTTTACCGAGAAAATGGGTCGAACTTCACGACCCAATAAATAAATGCATTATAAATGACCGTTCTGTTGGTCATTATGGTCATCAATGAAACTTGGGTTTGATTCCCGATAAATACATTTGTCAATTTTTAACCCTCCGACGCAAAACGAGGTGTGTATGTGTGTGTGTGTGTGTCTGTGGTATCGTAGCTCATTAGCGCATGGTCTTCAGATTGGCATTTCACGATCAGATCGCTCGGATGTCATCGGTCGGTCGGTGCGATCATAGGGTTGTGTGAAGAGTCTCCATAACCAGCGTGTTTGTATGAAAAGTGTAAATGTGAAGGAAGCCAGACAGGATCGGGAGGTTTGACACTCAATACTCTATCCACATATATATCTATATTAGCGTGCAGATGTGTATGTATGTGTATACATGTTCAACGAATGGTCGGATTTTGATGCGGTTATTTTTCGTTTTAAAGTTGACGTGATTGAGATTGAGAACTGTTCAGGTGTTCACGGTCATCAGCTCATTCGCTTTTTCGTAAGCATCGAAATTGATATTAGGCGTACAACGGCTATTTATTTCACTTTTAAGCATATGTGAGATATAACAGTGTGCCTAGTGTAAGTTTTTGAAATGATTTACTTTACTATCGCGTTTACGTTTAACGACCTTGATGTATGGAGTTATTGTCAGCGCCTCTAGCGGATAGTCGAAGCAACAAAATTATACCATACATTTGGATCGTCCAAATGCAAACGCGGTAAAGTAAATTCGTGCGAAACTCACTCTCAGCACACAGAACTAGCACTAATAAGTGCTGGTACAATGAACCTGGTCTGATGATGGAGGTCGAAGATAGGAGACGTAACCCTGGAATGTAGTAAATGGTAAGCCTATCGAATTTGAACTCATTCGATTCTAGATCACATATTTTCTGATGACAAGGACCTGATGAGTTTAATGTGAGATGGCTTATGAATCATAGTTTTAAAGTAACAGTATTATGTATTTTTCGTAATATTTGAAGTTCTTCTAAAGCACATTATGATGTATTCTAATTTGTAATTAAGTGTAGTATAAGTATTGTGTTTAGCTAATGTGAAGATAAGTGTTTTAAGTTTGACTTATTTGTGTGTGTGTATGTGTGTTTATCTGTGTAACATAGCTCCCAAACAATTGTGATGTGTTGTTTGAACGTACGACCCAAAATTGGGGCTTTATTAACGCCTGACGGAAAACATGTGTGTGTATGTCTATGGCAATAACTTTTGTATGGCTTGGCCAAATTCGATGGAAATGTTTTTGTTTGAAAGCTGACGTAATTGAGATGATTCTTAGCTACGTTACACATAGGTTTTGTCGTTTTTTTAAGTAATAGGTCAGTGAACAAGTACTCGGGTCTCCGGCTACAGTATTGTGCCAGACTACGAGCTGCCTCCGGGCCGGAATATGATGGAGTCATAATAAAATAAGAAATAAGTAAGGCGGTAGATTCCTAGCTGGGCAAGTTAAGCACAGCATTCCAGCCTCCTCCTCCACCAGTGGTAAAGTTATTTTAATGATATTGTTATCAACCTATTCATTCAAATCGGAAAAAAGAGTTGCTTAATACAGGCTTCATTTAAAAGGTTTTTTTTTACATTCAAGCATAGTTTTTTAATACTCGAAATAAATACAAAAATACTTGTGATAAAATTACATATACATATCTTCACGTAAATTGTGGATTTCAATACATCTCTATTCTACATCTGTGATCCTTTCTTCACTTTCTACGAGGTCAGAGAGAGACTATTCAGAATAATACTTATACATCTTCACGCTAAGTCCCTTGCGTAGTAGATCGAGAATATAGAGTGCTAAATATCACGATCCTTGAAGACCTGTTTCTTCCATATTCATTACTCCTTTCTTATAAGCACGCCGGTTTCGGAGAGTTTAGATACCACCCTCGGATAAAGCCCGAGCAATCTGATGGTGGAACGTCAACCTAGGTATCTCAGGGTATCTACACCCAGCCACATTCAGATTGTATATCTGCTTTGTCAATCTTACATCTGTCATTCGTTCCGCATGACCAAACCAACGGAGCATGCACTTTCTCAATTTTTTTCTCAATTTCAATAGGCTAGCTGGTACCAAAGGAAGTTTTTAAACCGGAAATGAAGAAACATAATCTCCTTCTATGCCAGTAACTTGGGAATTCCTAAGGGTTAAAATTCAGATGAAATCCAATGATGGTCAAATATTGGATATCGATATTGGACATAGATATTTGACGGTTGAAATGACGAAGTAAATTTTATTTTGTAATTTACTTAAAAAATGAATGAAGTGATTTTCTTTAATCAAAATAAAAGTGACGACAAAGTAAATAAAAGTCGTTATTAAAAAGCTGTCAGAAGCTCTATTTTTGTCCGCCGGTTATAGAACATGTGAATAACAATGTATAAGCGGCGGGTTTCCGTGCCAGTTGGTTTGGAAACTCTCCTTGCTCGGCTTGCTCACTCTACTGGAAGGGAATATATGCTTATGGTGCCTAAGTGTGTGCTGTTGATTTAAAATACTACATCTACTTTTTATAGTTGATTTACCTTTAGACATCAGACGAATTTCCTTAACATAAAATATGCGCTGCCTAGAGGCTTATAAGATGTTACTGAAATATGCAGCAATAGTAAGTAAAGTACAGTCAATTTAAGTAACAATTATTATCTTACCATTTAATAACTTTAATAATAAACTTAGTAGGTGAGAAAAAAAACTCATGGAGAAGTGAAAACTTGAATATTAATGTAGTGTATTTTTTATTTTTTGGAATGTTAGGGAATAATTTTGCATAAATTGGTTTAATTATCAGTATGAAAGTACTATAATTATTGCACAAATATTATTTTCATATCAATAACCAGCGTTTGACTTGACAAAAACTCGCTAAAGTAATACTATTATCTGTATAACGAACATTGCTCGTCTACACATACACCTTATTTTCAAGATGGAACAAATAGAGCAACGTCTGTTGATATTATATCTGCTATCATGTTGTCTTGTGAGAATGTAATGGTACGTATATTGCGGCGTTTTATCCATTGCGAATCCTATACTCTTCGGAAATATCTAAGCAATACAAAAACAGCAATGAATCTACGTTTTATTTTAGATCACGCGCCATCTTATTCGTGCATGCGCCCTGCGCCGTCTTTCAATCTGACGATCTGACGCGAGTATATAAGTTTTCACCCATTCCAAAAAAAGTGCGCAACGTAGCTAAAGAAGTTTTCACTTCAAAAACAGCATTGAAATCGGTCCATGTTTTTATAAGTTATATGCCAAGACAGACACACATACAAACATGCATCAAACTCATAACACCCCTCTTATTCCGACGGGATTATGAAATCAAAATTCACACAAAAGATGAAGATGTGTCCCTAGTAGGAATCTTTTTGTCTATTTTATATTTACGTTAGCAATATATGATGTGAAACACAACTCGTGCACATATTTATGTCCGTTTGTCCGTTCATACTTACACAGCTACCTTTTTAGATCTGTGGTCTATCGGTCTGGCGTCGGACTTAAATTCTTAAGGTCCTGGATTCTATTCTCGGGTCGGGCAACTTAGAAACTAAATAATTTGTCTATTTAATTTTCTAATAGAGATAACGTTGCCCGGAACTGGACATATGTGCCCGCTTGGCATTACGCTTGCCGCGTATCATATTATGGGGCTTAGTGTCTTCGGCTAGTCGTAGGTTGGTTGTGCCACTGCCTACCTCTTAATCCTATAAGGACTACGCTGATGTTCTTATATAGCATGAAACCAAATTTTAAAAGTGTTTTTCTCGTCAAACTTATACAGGCGTAGTGTGTATAGATTACTTTATCTCGTTACCTTTAATAATAATATTTATTTTATTGTTCACTCTCAGATAATCTACAAATATTACTAAAGTTGTAGTACAAATCTATTTTGGCATTTTAGTGAGAGTCTGGTGCCTATTTTAGGTAAAAATATACCTGAGTTACAGGTCACCAGTGCCCCACCGTGTTAACTTATTACAATAACTTAGCCTAAAAGAAATAAAGTTTTATATGTGTGTATGTGCGTGTGTGTGTGTGTGTTTATGTGTTCGTGTGTATGAGTGTGTATGTGTTAGCATATGTTCAATTCGTACCTTTAATAATTTATAGATTGAAAAAGTAAAAAAAATACATTGTGATAGATGGTAAGTCTATCGTCAATCGGGCACTTATGTTCAATCATAGCCAAATTTATTTTAATTAGAAAATTTAAAAAAGCACATTTTCTCATTGTTGATCGACCCGGGGATCGAACCTAGGACCTCATGAAGTCAGGTAGAACTCCAAGCCGCTAGACTCAAAGGCGATTTGATATGAATATCAATTTAATACCTCTACGGGTTCATTAGGAAAGGCATACCTAGTAACTTTAAAAACATTCAAAATATTTTTAGTAAATAATGTAACTAAAAATTAAAAGTTTTCGCAATATTTCTTTCATCTGCTGACCGCCTCGTTGGTCGAGTGGCTAGCGTACTCGCCTAACTGCGAGGCTTGGGTTCGATTCCCGACGGGGGCAGGCATTTGTGTGTTGAACATTTAGATGTCTGCATTTCCGGGTCTGGGTGTTTATTAAATGTATCCTGGTATCTATTTAAGTATTTCTATGTAATA
>NJDC01005290.1:35544-50757 GCA_002245475.1 Calephelis virginiensis
CAGGAAGGCAGATGGTCTATTATGCAAAGGAGCCCGGACCAACACGGGCAAATAGAAAAAAAGTTTTATAACCTCTGTGGTATTTTTAACCCGGCAGCGACGAATTCCGGATTAATGAAATGTCCTGAGTAGAAAGATATCTGCCTTTCATACAGGCAGCTCGTGAGGGACCAGTATAGGTTACATTACATTGCTAACAAGCCCCAAGATGGAAGAGTGTTATATGGCAGCTTGCCCAGGTGCACCGCCTTTTCCTGCCGCCATACTGACAGCCATCTTTTAAACTGGATGGAGTTCTTGTACCCTAGGCACCTTTGCCAAAAGACAGCGACGTGTTTATAACATCTATGGTGTCTACAGGCCACTGTCATTTCTTACCACCAGCTCTCCCTTTTGCTTGTTCGCTGTATGTTTGAGTCTGCCCGTCTATGAAGAAAAGGGCTCAAATTAGCCAAAATGTTGGACTTCTTACTTGACCTTTTATAACTCAATTCGTGAATACGGTTATCAATATCAACATTCGTCTAAAATAGCGTTAACTTTTTAAAAATGAAAATGACAAGTTTTACTTTTTCACGTGAAACTTTATTCTTTGAAATTTTGTGATGACAGGCTAATTTTTTTAATATTTTAACTTAACATTTAATGTTATGAACAATAAACATTTTTCGTTATATTTTCTTTAAAATAGTTGATATCAAAATACATAAAAATAGTTTTAACCAAAATTATAAAACCTTTCGTTATGCGACGGAGGTTAAATATTTTAAAATAAATAATGCTAATTACATTTTTTTCTTTAAACGAATATAATATGAGACTAAGTATTACCAATTTTTATTCAGATTTAAATAATTATAGGCACTTTTGGTGACCTCAAAAATTATGACATCTTAAGTAAATCTTATCTATATGTATGTGTATTTATAAAGAAAACCTTATTTGTTACACTATTATAACTCAAGAACAGCTAAACTGATTTGGCTAAAAATTGACGTGGATATATCTTGTAACCAGGAGAAGGACATAGCTTTTTATTCCGTTCGACTACGAGGATTTTAATTTTTCTCACACAAACTGTACGTGTGGAACTAAGTTCGCTGGAGCAGTTAGTGTTTCATATAATGTACCATAAAATCTATCGTTTTTTATATATACATTATCGTAAAATTGTGGAAGAGTACATTCTGCACATTGAAGCTATTTAAAGAAATGGTAAGGGTGACTAAAAAGGTGAAGCAGTAAACGTTTTTATCAGTCTTAGAATTTTTGTTTTTTTACTTAATGAATCGTAACGAAATTTGGCTTCTTTATATTTCGAGGATTTCATTACACATACATACATATCTTCACGCCAATTAACTCTAAAAAATAGGCAGAGAGTATCGATTACTAAGTAAACGAAATTCGCCGGGTCGGCTAGTATTCAATAAAAAGTTACTGGTTCGATATGTATGTTGTCAAACATCACTTGAGATTTAGAGGTCGCTTGGACTAAACCTCGCGTATGTGACGGAACGAAGACTTGATCCGCCCTTGGACCCGGCGAACTTCACCATAGTATATATATATACTTATAATATATACTGACCACCTCGTTGGTCGAATGGTTAGCGTACACGCTTTACTACATCGACCAACCGCGAGGCTCGGGTTCGATTCCCGACGGGGGCAGGCATTTGTGTGATGAACATTTAGATGTTTGTATTTCCGGGTCTCGGTGTTTATTAAATATATTCTAGTATCTATATAAGTACTTCTTTGTTTTAGAATCGTTGACTAACACCCATAACACAAGCATATAATTTGCTTACTTTGTGTTAAAGTATGGTTTTTCGAATTTTCTCTACAATTTTCCCGGTTTTTTTCTTCATAAGAACCTCTTCCAGGCAATAACCAACACAACAAAACCATTTCCCAAAATTGGTTCATCCGTTCAGGCGTGTCAATTATGACAATTTCATTGGATAGAAAATTTAAATATTTTATTATTAAACTATTTGACCTGGTAAGTAGATTCTCAGGAGATGTGGATAAGAATTTCTGTCTATTTTAATAATGTACTTGCAGTAGCATATGACCGGGATCACAACCGATAGTTGAACTCGTTCTATATATACTGAATATAGTTTTACTGTATTGTAATCAACCAATCAACTGTGTGTTCATGCCATATGTAAAAAAATATTTTTTACATATGGCATCAACATACAGTTTTTTTTGTCATACTTTGTAACAAAAAATGCCACAATAACAAACTCGTTTATTCTAAAAGATATTTTAATAATGTTAATTGAGCCTATTTTATTTTTAAATACTTATTGTTGTTTTTATGTTTCATTAGTTATTATTATAGCTATATTCGTTTTTTTTGGCACAATGCCTTTCATTTTATTTTCACAGCTTAATGTTTTGGCTGAAAGAAATTTCTATAGTTAGAGATAAGCTCGCCTTTTACACATTTTTACTTTTCCTGTATTTTGCATATTTTTACTTTCTGTGTGCAATAAAGGATTAAATAAATAAATAAAATAATTATTTAGGTATGATTGATATTAAACAATTTTAGTGAATTCAGCAAACTACTCGTCAAGTAAAGTAAACGCCGGAATACTACAAAAATCATAATAATAGGTATATTTTTAATAGAAAAAAGAAAAAAAAAAACGAAAATATTAAAAAACTTTGTAATATTTTCGATACTAATAACATTGTCATTATTCTTCACCGCACTCGTTAATTAAGGGATTTCGTTGATGTTTGTTGTAATAATATGCTTGTCCCGTCGCCCGTTTACCTCTTAAGATACGGATCTTGGGTGATCTTTGACTGCGTAATACTCGATCTAATGCCTCTTCTAATCTTTTACCTAGATCTGGATCTGTTAATGTGAAAAGTCTTACCACCCTTTTTTGTAAAAATGGTGCAACAGTCGCTAATGGTGCAGCAGTATTATTAACTAGTCTTTCACGTTGTTCACAATCCAAAAACTCGTTATAAAACTGGGGGTTCTAAGTCAACTGCGTTTCTTTCCAAAACCTCATATCTTTCACTAGGACGACTTGTTTCAATAAAAGGCACAGGACCATTAAAGGAGTTGGGATAGTAATTTGGCGAATCTCTACCATTATCTCGTACTGGAGGGAATGAATCTCTCATATAATTCTTAGAATATAAGGGAGTATTCACTATAATTTTATTATGATTAGGACTTAGACGATGCATTTGTGTTGACCTATACGCTTGACGTCTAACCCTAAATAGATTATCCACTGGTCCAGGAATGCCAGGAACCAACCTTGCAGGACTAAATGCACTTTGTTCAACTACGGCAAAATGATTATCAGGATTTCTATCTAAAACAAGTCGACCAATTTGCACCGTATGATACGTTCCCTTTTTCCATATTCTTGTAACATCGAATGGATTATAATCCAGATGACGAATTCGATCAAAAGGTATGATATCCATTTCTAATCTCCAGGAAGGGTAGTTTTTTTCTTCTATTGCATTATAAAGATCTCTAGTGTAATAATCTAAATCCCGAGCTGAAATTTCTGCAGCTACATCAGAAGGGAGATTTTCTAATCCTTGTTCAGTTCTAAAACTGAATTTAGCGAAGTATTTGTCACCAAATTTGTTATGTAATTCAAATGCATGAATGGGAAAAGCATCCATTTTTCTATATCCATTAGGAATACCATAATCTGACACAATCCAGAGAAATCCGTGAAGCGCATCTGGTCGTTTAGTTAGATAGTCAAAGTTTTGCGTAGCATCAGGCAAATTAGTTCTTGGGTTGGGCTTAAAAGCGCGCGTAATATGTGAAAAGTCAATAGGATTTCGATACACATAAACGGGAAAACTTATGCACATTAAATCTAGATTTCCTTCATTTGTATAGAACTTTATAGCAAAACCTTTTAGATCTCGGAAAGCATCATTTCCACCTTTGCTTGGTATAGCCGATGATAAACGTGCTACAACAGGTGTTTTCTTACCAATCCCATTAAAAACATCCGCTTTTGTATATTTTGATACATCGTGTGTTACTTCAAAATAACCAAACGCTCCGGTACCCTTGGCATGAACGACCCTTTCTGGAATCCTTTCATGAGTTGAATGAGTTAAAGTATCGACATGAAACAAATTTGAAAACGGGTCGGAGTTCAGTGTGATTGTTTCACGTATTTCCACTGGTTTTCCTGAACTTGTAGTCAGAAGACCTATGGGCTTCTGTAAAAGAAAAAGAATTGAAATAATTTTACAAGGCTTCAAGCTCGTATCCCCGAAGAGGCAGAGGTAAGTAAAACTGGACAACCCTGGTTAGCAAAAGGTACTTAAGCCATAATATTATAGGTGGCAAGCCTATCGTAAAGCAGGTTCTTATTCCTTCAAAGGCAACGTTGTTTTTTTTAATTAAAAAATTAAAAAACACAGATCGTGCTGATCGACGTAGAAACCAAGTCCGGACCTGATAGTCAATATCAACACTAAACCATTAGACCACAGAGCCGATTCAAAGTTATTTATAAAAGAAACATGTATTATATCTTTGTTACAATTATATACTTCTTGTATATTTTGATAATCCTTATGTTCGAAAGTAAAACAAAAAACTGAATATTATATAGCTAAGATTAAAATAAAATAAATTTTGAACAATATTATCATTTTTTTAGTTTCAGGAAGATGTTACATTATTTTATATTCCTTTGTTAATATAGCGAGCTCTAATTGTGTTAAAATTGATAACATTTATTTAAATAAAAACGTACCGGATGTTCCTTTTTAAACTCATATAACTGCAACACGTCAGGTTGAGATCTGTTGAAATATTCATATAACTCAAAATCTACGCCCACTATAATCTTAACATAGGATACAAGTAAATAACAAAGTAAAACTGTGCTACGATTCATAGTTGAAAATACAATGGTAATAACACAAAATTGATATTGTTATATACGTACAGTGAATTAACGAATGAAGATTGATTATGTATTAAATTAATTACCGGAAGTGGTTGGGATTGTTAGGAAACATTCGTTATGAATTTCTAAGCTTAATATGTTCAATGCTGTGTATGATTATAAAGACCAAATTGTAAGTTTGCAATCGAAGGAAGTTCATATTTCACCGTGCACATATTCGTCTTTTAACCCGATTTTAAAAAAGAGAAGGGTATAGCTTATATTTTTTAACTTGAAGACTTCTTCGTCATTTGTTAAAGGCTTTTTTAAATCCTTTGTCATTTGAAAGAACGAACATCCGAGATGATCTCGTTGCCACCCCGTTAGTAAAGTAACGGGGTGGCAAAAAAGTAAAGTAAAAAGTAAAGTAAGTAAAGTATCTGGTTGGCCTAGGCACAACCAGGGCACCTACGACTAGTCGAAGACACTACTTAAGTCCCACAATGTGATAGGTGGCAAGCCTATCGCCGACCGGGCACACATCTAATCCCGGGCAGCGTTAATTTTATTAGAAAATTGAAAATATACATTTTCTAATTTATTTATTGCCTGACCCGGGAATCGAACTCGGCACCTAAAAATATCATGCCGGATCGATCAAAAAGTAAATTCCGACGCCGGATGCTCACAGAGGTGATCAACTTACTGATAATGGAATTGACAAAAATGATCTATTTTTTTTTACGGTGTAAAAAAAACAGATTGTGTATCATATTCCTATTTTTCTGTTTATTTTTTGATTTCTTCGACATTTCGAGGGTTGGGTTCGATTCCCGACGGAGGCAGGCATTTGTGCTATGAACATATAGATGTCTGCATTTCTAGGTCTGGGTGTTTATCAAATTTATTCTGGTATCTACATAAGTATTTTTATGTATTAAAATTGTTGACAATACCCATAGCACAAGCATATAATTTGCTTACTTTAGGGTTAGTTTCAATTTGTGTAATTCGTCCAGGGATGTTTGGTTATTTATTTATTTATGTTTATTTTTTGGATTCCAAGTCGATTTTTGCAATCTGCAATTAAATTGTAATATATTTAAGCGACTTAATATTGAAACTAAATTTGGTTTTAGCAGTTTTACTGAATTATATTGTTTTATGTTGAACTTGATATAATTTTTACAGAGTAGTTCCATCCAGCTATATCCAGGCAAAATACATATTTTTTATGCCTATTAGTACAGTGTTTTTTGAGTTTTTCAGATTATTAATGCATAAAGCAAAAACTTTGGACCTATTTTTACAAAAATTTCGCGGACGGAGGAGTATGAAATTTGGCACTCTTATAGCTTTTGCGTAGGAAAAATGCAAAATGCTAATATTTTTCAATAATAGTGCTTATAAAGTACATTAAATCTATACATAATACATTACACATACTACCACACATTTGACACACACAAACAAAAACATTGTAATGATAAAATATCACAGATGGCGCTCAAACTATATTCATAATGTTTGAAAACAAAGGAGTTGGTTTTGATAAATAAAGATGGCTTTCTTATGAAAAAGTTAATTATTAACAAAAGAACCTTAATAATATTAGAACATAATTCGTGAATGAAATATACATTTGGCCTACAAAATTAATAAAAATCGTTAGAAAAGTCCATGTAACCATATCGATCAATAAACTGCAACACAATTTACTTAATATGGCGTATATCCAGAAAAACCTCAAGTCGCCTCTTAAACGCACCGCAAAACATAGCTTTTATGTTAAAAAATTGCAAAAAAGCACACGACTCTCCTGATGATAGGAAATAACCATGGACTATAGACACTATTTAGGTTTTGGCTGTCTTATGGCTGAGTTATTAGGCTATTTATTATGTAAGTCTACCGGCTACTCTACCCTCGGGGCTGGAACATGATACTGTCGTTATTGGAAGAACAGGTAAAAGACGCCTGTCCGGGTTAGATGCAGCACGTTACGTGTTGGTCCCGGCTCCTTTGGGGAATATATCACCTGTCTTCCTGTTAGGTAGCTTGTAAAAGGCGAACATAATCTTACCGACACAAAGGACAAGGTGGTATAGTTACGTAGAGACTTACAGAGGTAGCACCGCCTTATTCTGTCGCCATGACGTCAATGCTTGCCATTGGTGTGTTCCGGTGTGGCGGATAAGATAGCCGATAAGCTTACTTTGCTCTACCAACTTGAGGCCTAACATCTAGGCCTCAATTTGGCAACGCGCCATTACCACCTTTGGTGTCTCTAGCCTTTGATTTTTTTACCATCAAGACATCCGTCTGCTAGTTTGCCTTCAAATATCATAGAAAAAAGTTTCTTTACGCCCATATCCCCGAAGAGGTAGGCAGAGGCACAATCAGTGTATCCACGACTAGCCGAAGACACTAAGTCCCACAATGTGACAGGTGGCAAGCCTATCGCCAACCGGGCACATATCCAATCCCGAGCAACATTTTTTTTACTAGAAAATTGGAAAAACCCAATTCTCTTTTGTTGCTCGACCGGGATTCGAACCCGGGACCTCATGCAGTCAAGTCCAACAACTGAACCGCTAGACTACAGAGGAGGAGAAACAAAAAATTAAATACCCAGTGTTGGTCGCTTGCTTCTTTTAATAAGCTGTACGAGTAACTATATCTACTCGTATTATTTAAAGATCAAGAGTTTATCGTTGTAATTTTAAAGCTCAGTCACTCACTCACTCACCTATCCAAACCAAATATTTAGGCTTTGTTCGGACTATTTAGTAGATGGTTTATGTGAAGTTTGCATAAAATCGGTAGAGCGATTCTTCTTTCATCACATATTTTGTAACAAATGAATTCAATAAATGGCGGATCGCCTTTTTTAATGGGTATTTTACTGTCAAATTGAAACTTTTTTCAGTTTTGGAATAAGTTTCAAACTAACTAGCAATTTTCTATAAATTTTAAAGAAAGAAAAAATTTCGCCCCTTTAAAATTTATAGAAAATTTACAGGGCAAGTGCTAAAATAAAAATACGTAACTAGCAATTAATAAAATATTTTTTTGTTTAAATAAATGAATTCGAGGTTCCAATTTTTTTAACATTTCGGTTTATACGCAGCGAAGCACGTACCGGGACGCTAGTAATATATTAAAAATTAATGCCACTTTTCGTTGTTATTTTATAACTCAAGTACGGGCTCGCCTATAGAAACCAAATGTTTAGGTTTTGTTCGGACTATTTGGTAGATGGTCTAAGTGAAGTTTGAATAAAATCGGTCGAGCGATTCTTCTAAATGATTTTTTGTAACAAATGAATTCAATAAATGGCGGATCATTTTGTTAATGGGTATTTTTCAGTCAAACCGAAACTTTTTTAGATGGGGATCGTGCCTTCACATTGAAACTTTTTTCATTTGTTTTTTTTTTATTTTGTTGTGTTACGTCATTCATGCGGCCATGTACGTAGCGAAGCACGTACCGGGCCGCTTGTTTAGAGTTTAAGACCAACTTCTTTCCTGACAAGAACTTGTAAGAGCCAAACGTTGGTTTTGTTACTTGCTCCGTAACCTGGGTAAAAGAGTGCTTGGAGCAACGCCTTATTCATTTCCGCTGTCACAGTGCCAGTGCTCGCCTTTGCCGTACTTCATGCTGGAAGGTTGAGAAGCTGGTAAACTTCTGAGAAGATGAGTAACTTTTAGATATCAAATCATCAGTAATATCTCATCATCAATAATTTTTCAAAAATGTACAGCAAACGTAGGAAAAATACAGATTGTAGTTTTGAATTGGCAAGAAATTAGTAGAGAGAGAGAGAGTTTGCCTTTTAATGATTCTGTTTTTAAATAAGTTTAAATATAAAGTATTTATAGCTAAAGTATAAAATTGATAAAAATGGCTTTATATCAATTATGACTCCATGTTGGTATGAATAGAATAGACCATCTGTCTCTCTGACAGGCAGTGGGTAAGATGCACGTAGAGGCTAAAATGTAGGTCGTTTCCAACAGGACCACCGATGGGATAGTACCACCGCTTTATATATGTCTATTGTCCGCGTAACGCGCAGTAATGTGTTTCGGTCCGGAGGGTAGGGTAGCCAGTAGACTTGCACAATAGGCCTAATATCTCAGCCACAGGAAAGCGACGCACCTGTCACAAGCTGAACCTTGCCCGCGGACAGACGGACACTGTGGCTAAATAAGTTACTAAACAATGTACGCTATAACTATTCTGTACCCCCTAACAAATTTCCCCCGTGTTGCAGAATAGACCATCTGCCTTCCTACCAGGCAGTTCGCAAAAGGCGAGCATAGGTTTGCCGTCCCTAACACCGTGACATCTGACTAGGGTGTATAGTTTCGCAGCGACTCACCCGGATTGGAACCACCGCCTTACCTATTCCTGCCACCATAATGTCATGACGTGTTCCGGTTTGGAGGATGAGGTAGCCGGTAAACTTACTTTTGCTCGAGGCTTCAGGTTGGCAACGCACCATTACCACCGTTGGTGTCGCTAGGCGGCGTGAATTTCTTACCATCAGGAAATCCGTCTGTTTGTTTGTCTTCCAATATCATAAAAAAATACATAAAACAAATATATAGAAAACGGGACCCACCTGACTGTTAGCCCGAGAGCTCACAACTTGAGGGCGTTGGCCGTTCCTTCTCATCAAGAACAGCTTCTTTACTAAAAAGCTCAGAAATATCATGGGCGCGGATTTCCGCGAGGCACCCCGCGCGCATACCCTGATGCGGCCCACAGTGACCAAAGATCCTGATATGACTGTTAAAATAAGAGCACTATGGTATTTTAACGCTAAAGTTTTGTACGACAACTACTAGAGGCGCCACTTTCCATACTTGAAGATCGTATGACAAATACTAGATGGCGCATCTTTCCATACTTGACGATTTTAATGTCGAGTAGCCTCTCTATTTCGTTGCTCTACTTTGGTACTGAGTAACAAAAATCCGCGCCGAAGCGATGCGGCCCGGCCCGCATCAGTGGGCTTTGCAATGCGATGCGCCCCGGCCTGACACGCTCCGCCCCGTCAACAGTGGGCGCTATCCATAATACGTAGTCCAGTCAATCCTGACATCCATATTGACTGACTCAGTACTTTCGCACAAACAAGTATTGCGTACGCCTATCCATGCATACAAACCATCAGGAAACTTGGAAACAAACATTCTTCTATGACAACACTACGTAAACAGGTCCACGGGATGCGTTTCTACTCAAATCCCGGAAGGGGACTCCACCTCTCCCCTCAATCGTGAATGCTGACTAAATAATGCACCCCCCGGATGTGCCACAACCCGGGCCTCAGATCACAATTGAATTAGCATTTACGATCTAGAAGTTTCTCTTTGCCATCTTATGACAGGGAGTGACTATTATTCTCGTGGCGGTTAACTTACAGAGTACGCTTAAAATCTCAGTCGTATGGCAAAGATGCACTTTTAGCACTTATGTTTTCTATAGGCCATAGCCTATAGATAACATGAGTGCTAGAAGTGCATCTAAGGTTGACTCTTGCCATAAAGAAAACCGTGTGCTTGCTGGCTAACTTAAAATAAGTATTTCAGAATTTTCCCCGTGTTGGTCCGGGCTTCTTTGTACAAAAGACCATCTGCCTTCCTTGCCAGGCAGCTCGTAAAAAGCGAGCATAGGCTCACCGTCACTAACACCATGACATTTGACTAGGTGGTAGAGTTTAGCAGCGACTCGCCCGGATTGGTACCACCGACCTACCTATTTCTGTCGCCATAACGTCATGACGTGTTCCGGTTCGGAGGGTAAGGTAGCCGGTAAACTTACTTTTGCTCGAGGCCTCAGGTTGGCAACGCACCATTACCACCTTTGGCGTCTCTGGGCGGCGTGAATTCTAAACATCAGAAAATCCTTTGCTTGTTTGCCTTCCAATATCATAAAAAAAAGAATGATTATTAGGTTTCTAAAGTCATTCATTGATGATGAAGTGGTGTGCAGCAACTTGCCCGTGTAAGGATCCACCGTCTTACCTATTCTTGTTGCCATAATCACTTTGCAGTGTTACGTTTCAGAGGGTATGGTAGCCGGTAGACTTGCACAATAGGACACTTTTACCCACTATAACACCTTTGTGGAATCAGTTACCGAGGGCGGTATTCCCAAACGCTTATGACTTAGGAACCTTCAAGAAAAGAGCGTACTCATTCCTTAAAGGCCGGCAACGCATCTGTGATACTCCTGCTGTCCTTAACAGCTTGTATGCTCAAGAGTAAAGAAGACACAAAAGGTTTTGCTGATGTCCGTGGGCGGAGGTGATCACTTTCCATCACGTGACTCACTTGCTCGTTTGCCTCCTCTTCTAAAAAAAAAGTAAAAATAAAAAATAGGCAAAACATCACGGCCACAAGACAGCGATGCATCTGTTACATCTATGGTGCCTATAGGCCACGTTTGTCTCAGACCATCAGCAGACCCGTATGACTTTTTTGCTGACCTATGTAAAAAAAAAGTGTTTTACTGTGGAATAGGTAATAACGTTGCACATAAAATAATTTTAAACCTTTTGTTTTTTACTTTAATATATATAAAGTTGTATATGTCTGTTTGTTAATCGATTCTGAAATCGATTTTCATGAAATTTGGCACACAAATAGAAAGTGACTTGGGTTAACACATAGGGTATTTTAACCCCCAAAAATGTTCCTGTCGGAGCATTCACCACGCGAGCAGCTAGTACATTTATAATTATTTTGACGAAATGAAATAGTGTTAAACAATATACTAAAACATAATTTATTGACTATTCAAATGACATGTGTAACAATTAAAATATATTTTGAAGTAAATTAATAATATTTGTCTTCTCACTACCATAAATAAGATACTTAGAACACTGGGGAAAGTGGTTTCTGAAATAACCTCGTCTGAATTGGTACTACCTACTACCTTTTATTTCGTTGGCACTTATTATAGCTGCCAAAACATTAGAGCTCTTACAAACATGTTCCGATCTTGACTGTAGAACAACAGCGTACCATTACAACCAATAAAAAAAAGAAAGAAAAGAAAGAAAAAATATTTTTTTGCGGAATATGAGTGTTACAAAGATGTTACAAAATTATTTAAGCGTTCCTACATATTCTACCAACTTGTGGTGTGCAAATATTTTAATAGGTTTTTAATTATTTATTCACGATTTATAGTTGTCTATAGGAAATTATTATACTTGTTTGCTCGAAAAAACAGGAGAAGTGAGAACCAATAGTGACAAAAATAGTACAGAAAGTGGCCTCAGGAAGCATTTAGTGTGCGATTTGTAAAAACTTTTTTTTGGAGTTCTTATAGATTTGTATGTCTCGAGTGACGTTCGTAGTTTTCATAATATTTCAATGTTCGATTTGGCATGGATGGTCTCAAGACACGAATTTGGGGTGGCTTTTGATTACGTAATGCTCTTTCTAGTGTCTCTTTTAATCTTTTACCTAGATCAGGGTCAGTTAAAGTGAAAAGTCGTATAACTCTTCTTTGTAGGAAAGGAGCGACTGGTAGCAAAGTTGGAATGGTATTATTTACAAGTCTTTGCCTTTGTTCACAGTTCAAAAAATCATTGTAGAACCATGCTGGGGGATCTAAGTCTACTGCGTTTCTTTCTAACACATCATACCTTTCACCAGGACGGCTTTTTTCAATAAAAGGTATAGGACCGTTAAATGAATTTGGGTAGTAATTAGGCGCATCTCTTCCATTATCTCTAACTGGAGGGTAAGAGTCTCTTAGATAGTTTTTGAAGTATAAGGGTGTATTAACTTCAATTTTATGATGATTTGGTCCGAATCGATGCATTTGTGTTTGCCGATATGCTTGACGTCGCACTCTGAATAAATTGTCTACTGGTCCTGGAATACCGGGCACCAACCTTGCAGGACTAAATGTACTTTGCTCTGCAGTTGCAAAAAAGTTGTCAGGATTTCTGTCCAAAACAAGGCGACCAATTTGGACTGTTTTATATGTGCCTATTTTCCACAATCTACTTAGTTCAAAAGGATCGTAGTCAAGATGCCGAACTCGATCATAAGGCATTATATCCATTTCTAATATCCAACTAGGATAATTCTTTTCTTCTATAGCATTGTATAGATCTCTCGTGTAATAATCTAAGTCTCGAGCCGAAATCTCTTCAGCTACATCTGTTGGAAGGTTTTCTATCCCTTGTTCAGTTCTTAGATTAAATTTAGCAAAATATTTCTCACCTTGCTTATTATGTATTTCAAACGCGTGTATTGCAAACGCATCCATTTTTCTATATCCGTTAGGAATACCATAATCTGACATAAGCCAAAGGAAAAAGTGAAGCATTTCTGGTCTCTTAGTTAAAAAGTCATAGTTCATGGTACCATCATACAAATTTGTTTTAGGGTTAGGTTTAAAAGCTAGTATGAAAAAGAAGAAATCATTGGTTTCTCTGTAAAAGTAGACTGGAAAGCTTAGACACATTAAATCAAGATTTCCTTCGTTTGTGTAGAATTTTATAGCAAATCCTTTAACATCTCGGTATGCATCATTTCCACCCTTACTTGGTATAGCTGACGATAGGCGTGCTACTATGGGAGTCTTTTTACCAATTCCATTAAAAACATCTGCTTTTGTGTACTTTGATACATCATGTGTCACTTCAAAATAACCAAAGGCTCCAGTGCCTTTCGCATGAACAAACCTTTCTGGAATTCTTTCTCGAGTTGCCTGGGATAAGGTATCAACGTGAAATAAATTAGAAAAAGGATCAGAATTTAGCGTGATTGTTTCCCTTATTTCAACAGGTTTTCCAGAACTTGTAGTAAGTAGACCTATGGGTTTCTGAAAAACAAAAAATATGTATTAATACAAACTTAAAATATTCAAGCTGTCTTTTATCCTCTTTTCTCATCTGTTTAGTTTTATCTTTATCGGCACAACATCTTGTGCTTTTATTTTCAAGCTCAAAAAGAAATTCATTAAAATTATATCAAGAAGAGACTGGGCGTTATTGTGGCTTTTAATTCTACAGATTCTAAGATTATAATGAGATAAATAACATATAATTGGATTATGCATTCAAAATGACGTCAGACAAACTCGGAAGTTTGTTGGAAAACCCGGAGACAAACTTTGTAGTTTTGACTTTACACAGTCACAAGGATATAAATCTCAAATAATGCACTATATCTGAAGAGGACGTTTAAAAAAAGTAAGGACGATCAAAAAAAGTAAGGACGTTTAAATTTTATTAAAAAACGAGCCAAAAACAGAAGCGAATATAAATTGAGACCTTGCCCTAACACGTTTGAACTAGGTAACTTTTTTAAACAAAATTGTAAGATATGATCATTTTAACCACCTCTAGAAAAGGAGGAGGTTCTCAATTCGACTGTTTCTTTTTAGGGTTCCGTAGCCAAAAAACGGAAACGGAGGAAAAAACGGAACCCTGTTCGTAAGTCACGTATTTTTTCCAAAACTAGTAAAATAAAAGCTATGCTGTTAAAACTTAGTAAGAAGATGTATTCTGTGAACCACTTTAAGATTTTCACATAAAAATAGAATAATAATGACAAATTTAAGGGTTCCCTATACTTAGAACTAAAACTTGAATTTTTTTTTCATCAAATCCATAAGATTGCGGTATCTGTGGATAAAGTCTTAAAAAGTGATTTTGAGGTTTCTAGTTTATTTTTTCTAAACTGAATAGTTTGCACGAGAGACACGTATAAAGTAAAAAAAAATGCCCCCCTCCTGTAACTTCCAAAATAATAGAACGATAAAACACTAAAAAAATATCACTATGTAAACTTACACCGGAAATTGGTTTCAACGAGTTCTAGTAATTATATTTTTTTTAAATAGGTACTATAACACCAACACTTAAAACACTTGTGGTTTACTCTCAAGAGGTATCACTGTGAGTTTAGAATCGCACAACCGTGTAGAATATGCCTTTTTAATATAATGTCTTTTGATACTCGTATTATGAATCCGCGAAAATTCCAATTGTGAAATAAAACTAACTGAAAGGATTTTTATATTATGATTGCTGCTACACAACCCTTAATGTGCGAGTCCATCTTATACTTGGCCTCTTTATTTTGTATGTTTGTTACTCGATTACTAGGTTTTGATTTTGGTTTTTAATGGTTCGTTTTGGCAAAGGTAGGTCATAGGTCAGCTGACAACATTTATGTGGCACCATTTGGGAATTATTTGTGCTTATTTTTTTGACATTGACAAACAGGGAAGACGTCATTCAAGTTTATTAATAAGCGTT
>NJDC01005290.1:52574-85270 GCA_002245475.1 Calephelis virginiensis
TTCGAACTAGGTAACTTTTTTAAACAAAATTGTAAGATATGATCATTTTTAACCACCTCTGGAAAAGGAGGAGGTTCTCAATTCGACTGTTTCTTTTTAGGGTTCCGTAGCCAAAAAACGGAAACGGGGGAAAAACAGAACCCTGTCTGTCTATATCTGTCCGTTCGTAAGTCACGTATTTTTTTCCATAACTAGTAAAATAAAAGCTATGCTGTTAAAACTTAGTAACAAGATGTATTCTGTGAACCGTTTTAAGATTTTCACATAAAAATAGAATAATAATGACAAATTTAAGGGTTCTTTCTCTATACTTAGAACTAAAACTCTCGCCTCTGTGGTCTAGCGGTCCGGGTGTTGGACTTGACTGCATGAGGTCCCGGGTTCGAATCCCGGGTCGGCCAACAAAAAGAAAATTGGATTTTTCCAATTTTCTAATAAAAAAAAAATGTTGGTCGGGATTGGAATTGTGCCCGGTTGGCGATAGGCTTGCCACCTATCACATTGTGGGACTTAGTATCTTCGGCTAGTCGTGGGTGCCTTGGTTGTACCTCTGCCTACCTCTTCGGGGATATGGGCGTGAAGATCCTTTTTTTTTTTAGAACTAAAACTTGAAATTTTTTGTCATCAAATCCATAAGATTGCGGTATCTGTGGATAAAGTCTTAAAAAGTGATTTTGAGGTTTCTAGTTAATTTTTTTCTTAACTGAATAGTTTGCACGAGAGACACGTATAAAGTAAAAAAACTGCCCCCCTCCTGTAACTTCTAAAATAATAGAACGATAAAAAAAAATATTACTATGTAAACTTACACTGGAAATTGGTTTCAACGAGTTCTAGTAATTATATTTTTTTTAAATAGGTACTGTAACACCAACACTTAAAACAGTTGTAGTTTACTCTCAAGAGGTATCGCTGTGAGTTTAGAATCGTACAACCGTGTAGAATATGCCTTTTTAATATAATGTCTTCTGATACTCGTATTATGAATCCGCGAAAATTCCAATTGTGAAATAAAATTAATTAAAAGGATTTTTATATTATGATTGCTGCTACAGAACCCTTAATGTGCGTCTCCATCTTATACTTGGCCTCTTTATTTTGTATGTTTGTTACTCGATTACTAGATGTTGATTTTGGTTTTTAATGGTTCGTTTTGGCAAAGGTAGGTCATAGGTCAGCTGACAACATTTATGTGGCACCATTTGGGAATTATTTGTGCTTATTTTTTTTGACATTGACAAACAGTGAAGACGTCATTCAAGTTTATTAATAAGCGTTTAACAAGATTTTTTTTTTTGACAAGCTTTTGTTTGTATTAGGGCTATCCCTAGCAGTAGGGTTGAGAAGACTATACAACACGTGTCAAGTAAGTCCTAGATAGGGTATTACTGAGGTTTTAGGAGTGCTTATGAGCATCTTCCGAATTCATCCTATGAGTAATAATAATTTTGCACTATCATCCAGAAATTTTAGTTCAAACGGTAACAAAGAAATGGATTGAACTTGCAAGATTCCACCCGGACAAACATACAAACATTTCAAGTTAAATCAAAGCTTGTAAAAAAATATCCAATAAAAGACAGGAAATAAATCATCTTTTATTTTTTTTATTAAAGGTTAGATCTGAAATTTCCCAATTGTTTTTTATGTGTAACTTATTGAAGTTGCGTATGCATAATTCTGGGTTTAAATTCTTAGACAAATAAAACTTATTTTTATTTGTCTAGCTTGAGTCAGATTTCTGTGAAAAGACGACCACGGATAGGTTACTTATTTCTGTTATTATGACGTTCGTGTAGCCCATTATCGTGGTCTAGAAGTTGAAACTGAGCGCAAGACATTAATGCACCAATTATAAGCCATTGAGTTGAAAAATCTAGAAAAAATCTTCAATTATAATCATTTTAAATGTCTAGTTAGTATACTTATACTTTTTTTTGAGTTGAAAAATCTTCAATTATAATCATATAGGGTAAAACTGCTAAATATCGGCCATGTCAACATTTTTTAACATAAAAATTCGTTTATTTTTAACACGATTTGAATTTGATATAGATTTATGAATGTTTAAGGTTCTGCTTTAATTCAGTGATCCATATATTAAATTTGTTTATAAAATATTTTATTATTTTATTTTCTATTCAATTTTATTTACAGACGTTACTAATTTTGTCTATATCGGCCATACATACCGTAATGTCGTCCTTTATTTACCAAATATCGGTATATGTATAGCTAGTAGGGCGCCAAGCAAGTAACTACCTAAATTTCTCTCTCTCCTTTTGGTATTCACTTTTTACCGAAATGCAAAGATTTTGCTGCAATACAAATGCAAAACTCGTGTTCCTAAAGGTTAAAGTAGAAGTATTTGAAGCTGGGCATGTACAAATCGGCGATAGTGGTAAAGGTGAATGCGGTGTTAAAATTCTAGTCGATGGTGATGCTGATAGGGATGCAATTTCACTTTTTGATTGCAGTTTTAGATTATTAGGACCCCGATATTTATTTTAGCTTGTGATCAAATTTTGTGACGTTGAACAAGGTGCCGCTAAACTAGATATTGAGGTAACGCTAATATTTAACTCATCTAGAACTGTTGCATTATATTATTATAACCGTCATCACCCTCTATATACATTCCTTCATCGAGAGTAGCATTTGCTATATCATCTACAAATCGATCCTGTCTATCTTTCAATTCATCATTAGCAACATTATGATAATCTTCAAAAACTATTATAGATTTGTTTTTTATTTGTATCTCATGCAACTTGTATGGTTTGTATTTTCTTTCTACTGAGTTATTATTACTATTTCAATATTTTTATGATCTATGTCTGATTTTTTCGATTCTTTCTGATAATTGTTCAAAGCTTTGAGTGTAGTTTCGATACCCGATTGCGATATGTTACGGTCACCTTTATTCACTTCTTCCTGAAGCATGTTTTCGTATTCATCTTTTACACATTTTGTGTAATCAATCATATCACATCTTTTGAATTCGTTTGTCACGGAGTCGGCTGTACCAGTAGGGTTTCAACCCTTCAAACCAGCTTCTTATATACTCTTCAGTAACTAAAGCTCTAGCTTGACCGTTAACAATCCACGTCGCTTCAGGAGTTCTTTGACTAAGAACTGGATTTATTTTTAGTGGTAAGAAATTTTTGGCCGCATAAATGTGACACCAAAGGTGTTGCCAACCTGAGGCCGAGATATTAGACTTCGAGCAAAAGTAAATTTACCGGTTACCTTACCCTCCAAACCGTAACACATCAATGAGTCGATATCGAACTCTACCACCTTATTGACCTTGTAAAGCAAAGTATAAAAAAAATAACGCACCGGATGTTCCTTCTTAAATTCGTACAACTGCAACGTAGCTGGTTGAGATCTGTTCCAATATTCATACAACTCGTAGTCAACACACTCAATGTTTTTGTCTAATACTAATAAAAAGTAAAATAAAAAAAGTATACTACGAGTACGAGCCATAGTCTAGCACTGAATGGAAAAATTCAGCAACTAATTAATCTTTATATCGGTATGTACGGTTCACGAATGATCGGAAGCCAAAGAGAAATCCTCAACAGGAAACTCCGCCCGTAAAATGAACAAGAAGTGCAAATGATTATTTTATTTTATTTAATTAATTACAATTCAACAAAGAAATTATCGGTTCAAAGTTGGTCTAGACAATTTTGTTCTCGCACGATAATACACTATAACACTAAGAATACTATAAATATTACAAAAATGCGCATCCAAACGTAAAATATAACATTATTAGATCCAGTTAAGGTAAGGCCCCATTTGAGCGCTGCGGTGCGATGCGTCGCGTTGCGCGTTGGTACGACGAAACTTCATTAGAAAAATCGAAATCTACGCAGCGGCGACGCTGCGACAACGCATTGCACAAATGCGATAAAAATAAAATAAATAAGATTTGAACCAAATTTACTAAACTTCCAAAAAAACGTGGTTACATGTTTGACTCTCTTGTCATCGCTTAAAACAAAAAAGCAATAATGAATAGTTTAGAAAACTAACGAAGTCGCTTTTGTATGTAGCGGAACTGAAAGTAATTTTCTATAAGGAGAAATAAAAACATTAAGACAGAAACAATGATTTTAAAAATAATTAAGTTTATTTAACACATATGAGGAACACTTAACATGTTATATATCTCATTTCAAAATCACCACGGTTTTACAGGATAAAATGTTCTTTTTCTTACAAAAACTTTTTTTCTCTTTCTTTTTTTCTAAAAAAAACAGAACATTACTATTTTTTACTTTTAATACTTTTTTAAACCATTATTTACTTTATTTTAGGATTATTTTTATGAACTCATATTAATCGATTGCTCCGTTATATCGGGATTAATATTAACTTTTATTTTGTTTGAGACAGCGTACTTCCGAGGTGTTTATATTGCCACCAAGTCTAGATCTTCAAAATTATTTTCACGCCCATATCCCCGAAAAGTAACGCAGAGGTAGGTACAAAGAGTGCACTCACGACTAGTTGAAGACACTAAGTCCCACGGTTATGTCACAATTATGGATCTGATGATAGAACCCCAGGGATATTGAGAATGATAGGTACTCATTTTTTATTTTTATGTACGTAAACGATAAAATTATTGAAATCGAAGTCAGTGTCTTTGTAGTTTAAGCCACGGGGATTTGCGGTGCGAACGACGAAGCAGTGGGTAAGGCGACCATTCGCGCGGCACCGATTGCAGGCCCCGGGCAGTCACTTTCGCCGATGCGACCAGTAAGAAAGTCCGACAGCGAAATGTCTTTATCAAAATTATCTCTATATTGCTTAGAAGGAAGGAAAGATTGATTGATCTCGATATTGCTTGAATACATAATTGGGATAAGAATCGGGGTATAGAAGGAGAATTCCATAAGAAGTACAAGAAATATAAAGTGCATCCAGAAACAATTTACGGATAAACCCGAATAAGTATTGATTGACCTTCGATTATCTTTTTCTTAAGATTCAATCGGGATTGGAGAAAAAAGTCAATGCAAATAGAATTTTAAGTGTGTCTGAAAAAATGATTGATGCGTTTATTTTGCTCGCCTGCGTGCGTGGTTCCCTTGGTACTTTTCGCCGGTCGCTTTGCTGGACGCCAAGGCGCGTGGCTTAAGAATTACATTGCTATACCTTTATTTCAGTCGCTAGACTGAAATAACGCTTCTCCGTTCGTACCGCACGAATATTCACATCGACGAATGTTCCATAGCCAGGCTCTTATTGCGAATAAATAATAAGTATCTTCACGACAATATCCCGAAAATTGTACGCAGAGGCACAACCACTAGCCAAAATCACTAAGTCCCAAAACGTGATATGTGGCAAGCATATCCATAACCGGGCACATATTATACAATCCTGGGCAACGATATTTTCATTAGAAAATTGAAAATACACATTTTTGTTTTTTTTTGTTTCTAGAACCGGGGATCAGAATCAATTCAGAAAAAACTTTAGTCGCTTTGACCATACAGATGGTATTTATACGCGTCAACAATTTATAAACTACCACCAGATCGGAATCGCGGCAACACACTGAGAAGATCCGGCGAAAGAAATTCAGCGGGCTTGTCTATTTTAATCTAGTCCGTCTTAGTCTAACCCGGGACCTCAAAAAGTTAAGCCCGACTATAGACTGCTAGACCACACAGACAATGATAAAGATACTCAAATAATACAGATTCGATAAATACCTATGCATAATATACAAAAATTCATTGATGTCAACATTGCTAGACTTGTTTATTTAAATTATTTTTACAGAATTATGTCATATGGGATTCTTCTATGGGGAAACTCTGTCTAGTTAAAAGAAATATACAGTATACAAACATATTTGTGACTAGTTGCTTATCTCAACAGTTTCCCTACATAATCTTATTAGTCTAAGATCCGAACTTAAGTCGACCTACAGCGAGCTGCTAGGAGGATGAAACATATTTTGTAATAAATTTAGTATGTTAGAAAATGTGTTAACAGTGGGTCTTATTTATAAGAAATGTGTTAATTGCATTTTTATCAAAATGGTTGCTATTTTAAGATAACAAGAAAATCTTAACCTAATCATAAACAAGACGTATAAAATGTGCAGAAGTTGGGTTGCCTGTTATTTACTGTGACAGGTATATCGATGCCAGGTAATTTTATTAATTGAATAATAGAAACAAAATCAACATATAGGCTATTAATTTATGGAGAACACTTTGGTATAGGGTTGCCTCTAAGAAAATCGGAAAATTATTTTTTTTGAAAAATAATTAAATTATGTCAAATTCAATATAAATAAGTAAACAAAAATTTAAGTATCTTTCTCATGCTTTACCGTCTTCTTAGATCCGTGATTGTTCTCTGCTTGCCTTATTTCAACAGGCAAAGAGTTACACAGCTTAATACATAACATAGAATAAAATTAAGACTTAACGGAGAAATCGATTTCCTTATTTTAATTTAAAAACGGGGGGTTCTAATCAAGGTTCTATACCTTCTAAAACACTGGTTTTAAGCATTGGATTTCATCTATCTGGGCCATAAGTTTAAAGCAAATTTACGATTAATCGGAAGAAGTACACATTTCCTGTAAGGTTATCGTTGTTGGAAGGCGTATTTACAACCGTCTATAACGTCTTTAAGCAATCGAATAAATATGGATTTTATTCGCAAAACCAATGACCTTGACAAAGAACCGAATGTTTTACGAGGACGTTGAATTCGTTGGCGTTTCAAACAAGCTTATATTTTACCAGAGCTAATTTTAGATCTAAGGAGGAATAGGCCCGAAGTTTTCGCCAACATAGAACGTATTTGATTTTTAAATACAAAACCCAGTAATATTATAATGGTGAAACTGTATGCCATTTTACGTCACAACTGCTTTTTTTATGATAATGGAAGGTAAACAAGCAGACGGATTTCCTGATGGTAAGAAATTCATGCCGGCTAAAGACACGAAAGGTGGTAATGGTGAGTTGCCAACCTGAAGCAGCGATGTTAGGCCCCGAGCAAAAGTATGTTTACCGGCTACCTTACCCTCAAAACTGGAAAATGTCATGACGTTATGGCAGCAAGAATAAGGCGGTAGTACCAATCCCAGTGAGTCACTTCGAAACTCTACCACCTAGTCTGATGTCACGGTGTTAGTGACGGTAAGCCTATGCTCACCTTTTACGAGCTACCTGGCTCAGGAAGGCAGATGGTCTATTATGCAAAGCAGCCCGGATCAACAACCATATAACCATATAAAATCTATGAAAAGAATATTGTTTTATCATTTTTCTAAATCTAGGGGCTGCCCCTCCGCCAAGAGGCCAAAATGGGTTAAACGGCTGATTACCAATAAGACCACTGGTTTTGAAGTGAGGGTAGGATATCCTGAAAACTTGTACATTAGACCTAACACCCCGACCGCAAGACAGCGACGTAATGCCTAGGATGTCTTCCTAGGCATTACGTTACATATATTTAGAAAGCGGTTGTTACTGCGTATTTGTTTACTGTACTATCTCACGAAAAACGCCAAACTTGAAGGGAAGGTATTTTTTTATTTGCTTCTGCTTTTAACTCTACTTTTTGGTACGTAGCGTTCATAAACGGGCGTTTACGTATGCGTTTTTCGGCATTTACTACACCATTGTTGAATTTCTTACTGGCGGAACTATTTGTGTAACATTACAGTTTGGGGCCCCCTAATTGAACAGCTTGCTCATTATTAAAAGGACGGTTATCACTGGTGTTACAATCGTTTCTCGGCAGCGATCACTTTCCATCAGATGACCCGCTTGCTTGTTTGCCATATATTCCATAAAAAGTAATTATTGAGATAAATAAGTATTTTAAGAATTTCGAAATGAAAACTTCTTTAGCGGCGTTGTGCACTTTTTTTGGAATGGGTACAAACTTCTAAACTCGCGTCAGGACAGTTGACCTTAGACAAAAATTTGTAAGACGGATAGCTATAATGCAACATTCCATCGCCAGCGCTACGATAAGCTTAAAACCTTGTATGTATTATTAGACGTCTTAATTTCATTCAGCGCTTTATTTGCTATCTTATCATAATAAACTTGAATAGAATCAGAAAGAGCTTAAACCCTGTAATGTTCTGTGCCATATTAGATACTTAATTTTATTCAGCGCTTGATTTGCCATATTACCACAATACACTATTGAATGGAATCAGATAGCGTTTAAACGCTAAACTGTTAAACGTTCTATGTGATATTATTAGACACTTTATTTTATTCAGCGCTTGATCTGCAGTATTAAATAATTTTACTATAAAGTGTAAACTGTTTCTCGCTATGAATGCTTTGCAGTTTGTGGTATATAAAATAGATATTAGTTTATTAACACATCTTTTAATTTGTTTGCGACTTGTAGGTATATCATAGTTTCTCAGTTAATAGAAATTACAGTACAACTTTGTGAAGAAGTTAAGCTGTTTTCGAAAAATTTGTAATCTAAATCTAAATTTTTGTTAAAAGGAAATAATAATAGAAGGAAAATCGATATACACATATATATTATATTGAATTAAATTATGTATATGTTTGAAAAAATAAATATTTCATAGTATTTTATCTCATAAGTAATACTACATATTTTAACTGGCCGAGGTAAATTATGAAATCATACTAGTAGGTAACGTACTGAAGTTTCATGGTTTAGCACAGAATACTAATCAGTAGGAACTAATAGTAGTAATGAGGTGTATTAGTACATTTTACAGATTATAACCCAAAAATGTTCGATGAAGCACAAGACTATTCTACCACATAAATGATAGTACTTTCACACTAATAATTATTTATTTATTTAACACTTTATAATAAAATACACAAAATACACGAGAAGTTAAAAATGCACAAAAGGCGAGCTTATCTCTGACTAAAGAAATTTCTTCCAGCCAACCCAAAAAATAATTAAAGCAATTCGTGCAAAATTATGCCATAATCATTCCACGTTAATATTCAAGTTTTCACTTCTGGCGGCACTCACGGAGTGCAACTAGTCTTATTTTGATATAAAGGAACCTCAAAATAAGAGAACCTGCAACACTATGTGTGATTCTGCAAGTATAACATGTTTATTTGTAACTCCAGTGCTACAATGTTAATCCGACGCTGTTTTTTTTTTTTGAATGACTAATCTTACGATTTTTACAACTTCACCGAACTTTGTGGGCCGAGCAGAGTGCTCAGCCTGAGACATCATTATTTAGATGGATTGGGCTGTTACCTACAACGCCAGCACCAAGGGTTGTCTCCCGGGAGACCGTGCCTCGACTTGGTGCTGCGTTCTGGTTACTGGGTGGACTTGGTGGAGGAGTATTTGTGGCTCGTCGCTCGGCGTTAGGCGCCGGGCGCAAGAGAGGTCTTCGTCGCCGAGACCGGCGGTGACGGTGCAGTGTTGTGTTAAGGTGATGTGAGATTGTCGTGTTCCGGTTTAGAGTTGGGAGAATACCGTTTGCCGCGGTTATTGGGTCCGGGGGATCCGATAACACGTGGCGAGGTCTTCTATGATCGGGGGGAGCGTTCGCGACCGGTGTGTAGTCACACGCGGATGCTATCACCGGATTTGGACCGACGCTGTTAAGGGCTCATCATCAGTACATTTGGAACTGTATTGCCAATAATGTTCTCTCCCACTTATTAATAAACATGAACTTCAAGGTTCAACCTGGTATTATAGATTCAGATTACTGCAGTCACATAGATCGTAGACAATACAAGTGGTAAGTAAGTATCTTCACGCCCATATCCCCGAAGAGGTAGGCAGAGGTACAACCAAGGCACCCACGACTAGCCGGAAGACACTAAGTCCCACAATGCGATAGGTGGCAAGCCTATCGCCAACCGGGCACATTTCCAATCCCGACCAACATTTTTTTATTAGAAAATTGGAAAAATCCAATTTTCTTTATGTTGGCCGACCCGGGATTCGAACCCAGGACCTCATGCAGTCAAGTCCAACACTCGGACCGCTAGACCACAGAGGCGATAAGTGGTAAGTACTTGTTAACGTCGATATTTTTATAACAAAAGCATGGGGTGTTAGGGTTCCGTTGTTCAAACTTATCATATTATTTAACCCTCAGTTTCTCACGTGGAGTGCCATACCCCCGACCGTGCAAAAAAGACAATTTTTTTGTAATTGTTTTTATCATACTAGTTTCTTAACACATTTTAACTGAAAAGATTTCTGTACTGATTTACGTTTGACTAATATTTTATTATAATATAAATAGCATATCGGTTTCGCTGAAAATATCATAATGCCTTAAATAAAAGTTTTAGTCGTGATTAATCAGTTATAGTCTGTTACAAATAACTTGTAGACTATTTATAAATTAATGAATTATGAGTAAAGTGACATAACTTAACTAGCTGCCTGTTCCGACTTTGCTTGGATGGTAATTTTTGATCATAAATTGAAATGTAAGTCAAGTTGGATCAAACTGCATACGGTGTGCAAATTTAATTGAAATCGGTTAAGTAGTTTAAGAGTTGGTAGAGTTTCGCAGCGACTCACCCGGATTGGTACCACCGCCTTACCTATTCCTGCCGCCATAAAGTCATGACGTGTTCCGGTTCGGAGGGTAAGGTAGCCGGTAAACATACTTTTGCTCGAGGCCTAATATCCCGGCCTCAGGTTGGCAACGCACCATTACCACCTTTGGTGTCTCTAGGCGGCGTGAATGTCTTACCATCAGGAAATCCGTCTTTTTATTTGCCATGCAATATCATAAAAAAAAGAGACCACCGCGGACAAACAACGTAACACGTAATTTATACATATTAAGATAAGTAAAACGCTACAAATGTTTTTTTTTAATAAAAAAAAAAATATTTTGAAGTTTTACAAAGCGCCAACGATAGGAAACTTTAAAGGTAGTTTTTAGCAGCTTCATGTAAGAGCTTCGTGCAAATACTCTTTTAATATTGGCAAAATTGTTATTCTTATCCTTCCATGTTAAATAGTTTAGTAATTAAATAATTGCAATAAACAAAACTTCTTTGATTATGAAATTGACATAATTTATTGAATAAACTATTTTTACTTTGATCGCGTTTAAATTCGACGGTGAAACCCAGCCTTAGTAGCTATACATGCATATTAATGACGTGTGTCATACTTTTAATTTAATCTACATTTAACCTTAATCCTTACTGTATATAAAAAAAAGTATCTTCACGCCCATATCCCCGAAAAGGTAGGCAGAGGTACAATCAAGGCACCCACGACAAGCCGAAGACACTAAGTCCCACAATGTGATAGGTGGCAAGCCTATCGCCAACAGGGCACATTTCCAATCTCGACCAACATTTTTTTTAATTAGAAAATTGGAAAAATCCAATTTTCTTTTTGTTGGCCGACACGGGATTCGAACCCGGGACCTCTTGCAGTCAAGTCCAACACCCGGACCGCTAGACCACAGAGGCGATTACTGTATATAAGTAAATTTACTGAAAAAAAAAAACTTTACTCACTACTTTAGTTAACTTTACTGAGTTTTGCAAATATTTGCATATATAAGTTTATCGTTATATTATATAACTTTATATAAGTTTATCGTGTCTGTGGCCTACAGGTGCGTGGTTGGACTTGACTTTATCAGGTCTCCGGTTCGATCCCCAAGTCGGGCAATAGAAAGAAAAAATTAAAGGTTGCCTGCTATTGAATACATGCCGGGTTGGCGAAAGGCTTGCCAACTATCACATTGTGGGATCGGCTAGTCGTGGGTACTCTGGTTGTGCCTCTGCTTGTCTCTTTTCTGATACTGGCGTGATACCTTTCATATATTGTATGAAATTTGTGTTCAATTTCACCGAATGAATAAGAATATAGATACCATTACTATACAGTATAGATACCAAAGTATCTTCACGCCCATATACCCGAAGAGGTAGGCAGAGGCACAACCAGGGCACCCACGACTAGTCGAAGATACTAAGTCCCACAATGTGATAGGTGGCAAGCCTATCGCCAACCGGGCACATATCCTATCCCGTGCAAAATTTTTTTATTAGAAAATTGGAAAAACCCAATTTTCTTTTTGTTACCCGACCCGGGATTCGAACCCGGGACCTCATGCAATCGAGTCCAACAACTGAACCGCTAGACCACAGAGGCGATTATAGATGGAGTATAGATAGAGTATAGATACCATTACTCATTAAACAAAATTAAGACCGCTTTGTCTTTTAATCAACACTGCTATGTAATAGCGTTAATTTCAAAAACCACGGAATTTTAATTTCGATTAACGTTAGACCAAGAATGGATACGACTTAAAAATCTTCATGCAAGAAGTACCATTTTTAAAAGGTCGGCAATCGGTGATACTCATCCCTGCCGGTCCATACTTCGAACATTTTTTTATGTTATAAGACCGCAAAGAAGCAGATAGCTTTCCTTACGGTAAGAGAGAAACGTTACCCGTCACCAAAGATGTCACTTGTGCGTCGCTATCTTATGACAAATTTGTGAAAGTCTAACGGCACATAAGAATACCGAATATTGACACCACGGTGGCACGTATAGGTAGATCCACTTCGATAGATTATGCTCAGACACACCTGTATTTGTTCCTATTTTAAGAGAATTGGAGTGAGACATCGAGCTGAATGACCTATTTCCGTACGCAGACCACACCGGTCAATAGATCTTCTTCTTGTAACAATTTCAACCTTAGATTATTAAGTTAGGGTCCAATTTTAAATATCATGTCATCTCTTTAAATAGATTCGCCAGACTCATCAAAAGAGCCATACATAATGTTATGTAACTATGTTAGAAAACATATTATGATAAAAGGCATCTTTGTTATACAGCGTGTTCAAAAGTGTTTTAAATTAAACATGACGCTTCCCGTGATGGTCCAGCTCCGCTGTGTAGAATAGGATTAGAATTAAAAGTTACAAGTAAATGTCTGTACTCACCTTTATGAGTGTTAGACAAGGATTCTAATACATGGAAACACAAATACGGTGTAAATTTAATAAACTCCCAGACTCAGAAATAACGACATTGACCCGTTGGAAATCGAAACCGAGCTACTCGGTTAAGGCGTGTGCGCTAACAATTCGGATAACGAGGCAGTCAAGGCAGAAAAGGGGAGAAGGGACATTTTCCTGCTCTAGATGGGTTTAGGTCTAGTCTAGGAATTGTCTAATGATTGGTTTTGAGAAGAAATGGTAGAAAGAGAGATACCTACAAATGTTGTGAATACGAATGTAAGTTTGTTTGTTAAACTTTCACGAAAACTACTTAACTACATCATGAAACTTTTAACACACATTCTTGGAGATGTTAAAAGTAACATTGAATACTTTTAATGACTTGGGTGGAGCGAAGCCGCGGGTAAAAGCTAGTAATTTAAATATGGGTCTTCCCAACAGTGTAGTCAGTCAGGTCAGATGGAAGAAAGTTGTAAAAACTTACCTGGATATGTACCACTGTCTTTGAGATTTCTGCCTTTACAATGCTAGTGCTCGTTATTGTCACATCTTAGTACGACAGCTATTATTAAAGCCACTAGTTTAAGTAACTCTCCGGGCTCTAGTTGGTAACGCTTAACCAAAATATTGGGTGTCTTTAGAAGACAAAAACTAAAATTTACTGCAAGAAAATCCGCTTGTCTGTCCCGTCAATCCCGCAAAAACAATATCCTACGATCTTTCTCTGTGTAAAAACGGAACTGCGGAGTACAAATAGTTTCCTTCGTAATTATAAACATTTAATTAATAGTCCGCGAGCTAGCTACAGATTTTCATAACCAATTTTAATGTAGGTATTTCATTTATGACATCATATTTTATTTAGGCACACTGCTTTTGATAACAATCAGAATCAGAAAAAAAGGATTGTGCGGTTTTGGGAAACCACGTTAAAATAAAACTTGATCTATAACAATAGATACCATCATATTGGACTTGGCTGCTATGACGAGCGCCTTTCACTTTATCCCTACTGCGCGGCCGACCGTCACGCGACATGTGACACACAGACCAAACAATTTGGGACGATGTTTTAAGAGTTTCACTTCAAAAACTCTATTCACATGTACCATACAAGTGGTACTTGTGCCCGTCGAGATTTTTTTCAAACTACCGCCAGATCGGAATCGCGGCCACACACTGAGAATATCCGGCAAAAGAAACTCAGCGGGCTTGTCTTTTTTCAATTTTAATAGTAACATTCTAAAATAGATAAAAAATACAAATTACAATTTAATATTACTTAATAAAAAAGATAACAAATTACATTACAAAATGCAGTGCGAGATTAATAGCTTTATTCTTAAGCGTCTTCGACTCCCAAATACTCTGAGACCTTATAATAGCCTTTCTTACGTAATTTTCTTTTATATTTTAAGGCTCTTACAACATTGGTCAGGTACTATAATTATTAAAAACGTATCGCCGGCCCATGGTAAGGACTTTACGAGCAAGTCTACCGGCTACTCTACTCTCTGGGTCGGACGTGACAGAGCCAAACAATGTATTTCCTTAGCCGGATTTTTCCACACACTCTACCAACAATGCTCTGATTTGTATTGAGGACATTGGTAATGCTCGTCTCACACAAGCTGCCATGCAGGAAGCCAGATGACCTATTCTAAGCAAGAGACTCGACGTAAAACGAAGGAAACGTTATGGAGATATTTTAAATTTTACTTAGTATCTTTGATTATTACTTCTAAAATTATTATTGATTTCTAATTCATGTTCTTTTTTATCGTAAGATGTTTTTATTTCAAAAAACAGTCTCCAAGCATGCGGGTCACCTTATGGTAAGAGACAATTTATAGACACAATAGATGCTATCTTCGACGTTGTCTTATAACTGTCACAATCAGTCGAAAATGATACAACACTCAACATCAGATAAGATTCATAAGGTAAGTAAGCAAAGCATCCTCACGCCCATATCCCCGAAGGGGTAGGCAGAAGCACAACCAGGGCACCCACGACTAACCGAAGATACTAAGTCCCTCAATGTGATAGGTGGCAAGCCTATCGTTAACCGGGCACATTTCCAATCCCGAGCAACATTTTTTTTATTAGAAAATTGGAAAAACCCAATTTTCGTTTTGTTGCCCGATCCGGGATTCGAACCCGGGATTATTAAGCACCCGGAATTATTAAGAACCCGGAATTAATAAGGTACTAGAAAATTACTGATCAAAATAGTTCCTCAGCTCGGGTACCATAAGTTTTAACAGAGCGCTCAACAAATAATGTAATAAGACCTAAGGCACAAAAGTTTGTATTTGGATTGCCAACTCCAAATGAACTTTCTGTCGAAGGGACGTAGCTGAAAAGTAGAATATACAGGAGACACGTGATGTGAATTCAGAGCTGGGAATAGTGAAGGTCGCTACCATCTTGCATTTAAATTTCCTTACGTTTAATGCTAATGTCTTCCAGTTCTGATCGACATCGAAAAAGAACGAAGTTATCCAACTAACAATTAAATATTTCTTTAAGTTTTGGCATTCACGTTTGTATTTTGCCATTAGTCAAATAGAAATTAGTATTAAATTTACTAAAATCGGGATTCAATTATAATTAGTCATAAGTCATGTCAGGGTCTTGGGGTAAAGCGGTGGTCTCATTACTCAAGCTCATGTAGTGAGATTTGGCGACAACGAGGAAATACACGTAATATACACTGAACGAAATTGAACAAAATGTCACCAAAATTGATTAATTTCACTCAATATAAACACGATATTCAATAATTAGGAAAAAACTTCGACCATCTTTTCTCTCGATGGCGCCAAAACTCAAATATTTTTTTTAGATAACACATGTTAGTCTAAGAAACTAGTATGGCGAGTCGAATATCGATCAGTAGTCAGATATCCATAAAAAACAGAACATCGAGATATAACAAGTATACGTTTTGATCCGTATTATAGTAATTCTAAATGTTAATTAAAATATTATCGCGTGTATGGTCTACTGGTCTAGCTGTTCGACTTGACAGCATGCGATCTCGGGTTCGATTCACGGGTTGGGCAACAAAAAGAAAATTTGGTTTTCCTAATTTTCTAATAAAAGCGAATATTGCTCGGGATTGGATATGTACCCGTTTGGCGACAGGCTTGCCACCTGTCACATAGTGGCACGCGTCTTAGGCTAGTCGTGGGTGCCCAGGTTGTACCTCTGCGTACCATTTCACGAATATGGGCGTGAAGATACTTTTTATTTATGAGCAGGAAGACTTCAAAAAAACTGACTTCCATTTCAATAACTAGATCATCTACGTGCCTAAAAATAAAAAATGAGTACCTATCATTCTCAATTTCCATGGGATTTCCACCGTCAGATCTAGACTTGTTGGACTTAATGTCTTCGGCTAGTCGTGGGTGCCCTGGTCGTGCCTGTGCCTCCCCCTCGGTAATATGGGTGTGAAGATACTTTTTTTTAAATTAATAATCGCTAAGACCCCTTTTTGGAGTAAATCGAATTATATATTAGAAGTTGTTTTGACCCGTTTTTAAGTTTGTAGTATGTTGTATATTTTTGGTAAACAATTGTTTGCTTTATTCAAGAGCGTAGCTAGGAATTTATATAGAGTTAGACAAAAAAATCCTAAACTATACTTTATTAAAACATAGTCTTTATAATATATCTATCTCACATATTATTATGTGCCTAGTAGATGGGAGGTAATAATTTAAAATAAAATATATTAATCAGAAATAGGTTTACTCGACGAATATTATTTGTGGTTCTTCACAAAATCTTTTTAAAACTTCTCTTTAATTTTTTTTCTGCTGTCTGTCCCCCTCTTCGCTTACCTTGCCTCGTTTTGCGTGGTCATCTCATCACGCTTGAACGGATATACCCATTTTGCTAATTTTTTTGCTGTGTTATATATAGTATATTGTTAGGAAAAGGTTCTTAATAATTAAGAAATGAAAGAAAAACCTGGAAAACCGCGCTTTAATCCATACAAACTGTTAGAAGCTGTTCATGTCAAGGGATACGAAGATCGCCAGGTCAACTAGTATGTATAAATATATATCTCTTTCTGTTTTTTTCCATTGTTCTTCGCAACACGCGTGAAAGGGAACAATGTCGCTATTTTTTTTTGTTGTGTGAATTAATCAACCAAATTAGTGTTAATAAAAAATTACCTTCACGCCCGTATCGCCGAAAGGTTGGTAGAGGACAATCAGGTCACCCACGTCTAACGGAAGACACAAAGTTCCAAAATGTGAAAGGTGGCAAGCCTAATATCAACTGGGTAAGTAACCAATCTCGGACAAAGATGTTTTAATATAAAATGGGGAAAACACGTTTTCTTTTTGTCGCCCGATCCGGTGATCGATCCCGGGGTCACATAAAGACCGGGATCAGCACCGGCCACCGAGCCGCTAAGGCACAGGGGCGATCAATAAACTCTAGTTTATTAGTCAGTCTAGAATCTAGATTTTTTTGAAGTGAAAACTTCTTTAGCGGCGTTGCACACTTTTTTGGATTGGGGAAAAACTTCTAAACTCGCGTCAGGACACGTGACCTGAAATTTCGTAAGACGGCGCAGGGCGCTTGCGCGAATGTTCGTGTTGTCATGTTTGTGTACGATAGTGCAATAAATGATTATTGTATTCTACCACATAAATGATAGTACTTTCATATTGATAATTAAAGCAATTTGTACAAAATTATTCCCTAACCATTCCAAAATATCAAAAATTCACAACGTTAATATTCAAGTTTTCACTTCTGCCGGCACTCCCGACGTGCAACCAGTTTTTTTATAATTTTGGAAGGTAAACTAGCAGACAGATTCCCTGATGGTAAGTTAATCAGAATCGGCTTAGCAGCTTAAGCGTAAAAGAGCAGCAGACGAACTTTCGCATTTATAAATAAATAAACGTAAGCAAATTATATGCTTGTGTAATGGGTGTTAGTCAACGATTTTAATACATAGAAATACTTAAATAGATATAAGAATAAATTTAATAAACACCCAGACCCGGAAATGCAGACATCTAAATGTTCATCACACAAATGCCTGCCCTCGTCGGGAATCAAATTAGTATAAAAGTAATCTAATAAAGTGACAATGCCTCTTATATAATTTATTGTAGCCCAGCCTTGCAGCCCTGAATAGACTGTTTCAAGATATAAATAAGTTGCCTTGCAAGTTACTGCATACATTGGAACGTTTTTAGGTCAGTTACTTTTGCATGCGAAATACCAATAAAGTTTTGAATCCGTGAAGAAACTACAAGTTAAAAGTGAAAATTTATTTAATGTCATTCTGATTTCAGGCACGGTGTCATAAAAAAACATATACAGTTAAATGCAAATGTGAAAATACAATTTTTGTCTGTGAATAGTGCTAAACGTAAAAGTTAACACCTATCTATTAGGTATTCCTGCCACCATAACGTCAGTGCTTGCCGTTTGACGCTTGTGTGTTCCGGTCTTATTTACTTTTGTTCGATGCCTAACATCCCTGCCCCAGGTCGGCAACGCACCATAACCAACTTTGGTGTCTCTAGGCGGCGGGAATTTCTTTCCATCATTAAATCCGTCTGCTTGTTTGCCTTCCAATTACATAAAAAAACTATAAATATTAAAGTAATATACCCACTAAAATATATCACTTGCATGCTTCCTTTTACAATTTTTATGGAATATGAGACAAATAAATGATCGATTTACGATATACTAGACTAGATTTACAATAGTGTGTCTCTGCCCTGTGGGCACGACAATTGTACCTACACGTCTACAGACTAACCTACCCTTAAAAAAGTATCTTCACGCCCATATCCCCGAAGAGGTAGAACCAGAGGCACAACCAGGGCACCCACGACTAGCCGAAGACACTAAGTCCCACAATTTGATAGGTGGCAAGCCTATCGCCAACCGGGCACATTTCCAATCCCGACCAACATTTTTTTTCATTAAAAAATTGGAAAAATCCAATTTTCTTCTTGTTGGCCGACCCGGGATTCGAACCCGGGACCTCATGCAGTCAAGTCCCCGGACCGCTAGACCACAAAGGCGACCTACCCTTCGGACCCTAATAACTTATGTTACTGTAATAAAATTGAACAGCGTTTTGTTTGTCCTATCTATCAATTCGAGTGCTTGGCAGGGAGATGGTAAATACTTAGGTAAATAGGTAATAGGAAATGGTTATACGTTAGACCAAAAAAAAAAAGACAGAATTTACTTATTTTTTCCCAATTCCGGATAGTAACTTTTATTAAATTAAAACTAATTCAAACTTTATTGTTTGTATTTTTTTAATTCAATAGTCAACGACGCTAGAGCACACATTCCAATACAATAACTGCAGCTTAAAAAGGGGATAAATTGACTAAAAACAATACTGCCTCTCGTACTAGCACAAACGTCCACGTGCGACCTACAATAAAACTGCTGAGTGGCGTATGAAAAAAACAACAAAAGAAACATACTAACGATCTTTTTCATAGAATTGTTGGCACAAAGCCTTTTTGCATTGTGTCCAAAATTAAAACTATGTGTGTTTGTTGGAAATAGTTTTCACGGTACCTACTGAAATAGTTTTTTTTATACATCGAAGCCCACAAAGGCATTTTTTAAAGCCAAGCTGAATGATTTTGGTGACTATTCGCTAAGATATATTTATGGTGTGTATGCAATCTGAGATTGGGATTCTACATTACAAATTTACCAAACACTCAATGCCTTATACCGGACAACCACACTTACGCACACTGAGATCACATTGTCCAAAAAGGATCAGACATTTCCCACGGGGTAATGGGTAAAAACTTCTAAACTCGCATCAGGACACGTGACCTGTAGGGTTACTCTTGAATCTCGATATCATGCGAATTGGAAATTGGAATCGTATATGTCACTTTAGGTACTTTTGAACACAGTATAAGGGGATTATTAACATTTAGTTACAAATAAATTCAACAAATAGGATAAAATAATTTACTATTTACTATTAACTAAATGTCAGTAATTCGCTAGAATTGTGTTCAGGAGTACCTAAAATGACATATTCGATTCCAATTTCCAATAATGCATGAATCGAGCGTCGAGAGTAGCCCTACTGGTCGAAAATTCGTAAGCAGCAGGGCGCCTGCGCTAATGTTCGTGTTGTCATGTTTGTGTACGATAGCGCAATAAATGAATATTATATTCTACCACATAAATGATAGTACTTTCATACTGATAATTGAAGCAATTCGTGCAAAATTATAACCTAACCAAAATATCAAACATATACAACATATTCAAGTTTTCACTTCTGCCAGCACTCCCGGAGTGTAACCCGTCGTTTTTATTGTTATTTCATTTGTTGGTTTTCCGACCTTTTTGCATATCGTGGTCACGACGTGACTGACTAACCCTGGCCAATTGATGATGTCGGCGGTGTTACAAGATGTCCTGAATACAATAGTACAAAGAGCAATTAGTTAGGTATTTTTAATTTTTTTTTAATGTATTGGCCCGTCACTAGGTTACATAGTTGATTTGTAAACTTACAATATGGCCGATCGTTGGTAATAAATATCCCTTCCGGATCCCTTGCCAAGCAGCTTATAAGAGGTTAGCTTAGGTGATTAATTGCGAAAAAGATCACTGGTGGAAGAGAGCTGTGCAGCAAATAGCTCGTGTAGGGATTCAGGGCCTTACCTATTCCTGCCGCCGTAAAATGAGTTGGGTTGGGTACTGGTACTAATGTATTCTAGACCGGAGGGCTAGTCTGGGGTAACCGGTAGACTTGCACAATTGACGTCAAAGGTCCGCTATAGGGAAGTAACGCACCTATAATATCTATAGTATCCATAGGCCACAGTTGTCTCATCCCTTCGGACAACACGGTATATTCGCTCTTCATTAAAAAACTTGACATTTTATTTGGACGAGTCCTTGCAAGATGACAATTTCTCTTAGTTGACTAAACAAGTGGAATATTCCAGCCTTATTCCACTGTGGAAGACGGTGTTCTCATATCCCTATGTCACAATGCTATTCTGGTTCGTGCACTTCTTTATTCCACTGTCACTTTTTATTACTTGAAAGAAAAGAAGAAAATATTCTTCGTTCCACTCGTCCTGTTTGTATAGGAAAATTTAAAATATTATTGTTTTTCCTAGTTTCCTAGTTAGAGTTTTAGAGAGACTAACGAACAGCAATTTATTGTTATACATATGAGAAGAAGAAGATATAGCTATTTATTTCGTATATTAAAGTTTTCTTTTAATCAGTAATGAAGTCGATATTTTCAATACGAAATTATGTCGAAATGATAAATTAAATATTAATTGATGTATCTTAGTATTGGAGTAAGATAAATAGACATCATGTCCTATATCATTGATTATGAATCTTTTGAAAGTCGAGGCAGTGATGTCAGAAATTGCGCTAAAGCAGTCTGTTAATGTTCATGAGGCTTTGCAAGGTTCAGATTGTATCAGTGATATTTAAATTGATAGATTGGCCTTTAAAATATTAGTAATCTACAATTTTTAAGCAAAAGAAAAAAAATATCACAGGATATGAACCTGCACTCTTTCGTCTCAAGCCGACAAATGCCCGAATCAATTGAGGTACTCAGGATTCAAATCTTGTGTTGATATTTTTAAATCCTTTCTCACCATTTACTCGTGTAGTTAAGTCCTATAGATAGAACATAATGTGTAACACTAATAAATATTTGTCATCGTTATAGATGTTTTTTTATGATATTGGAAAACAAATAAGCAGACGGATTTCCTGTTGGTAAGAAATTCATGCCTAGAGACAACAAAGATGGTAATATACACACACTGACATACCCAACTCTCACTTCCATACAACAACGTTAAGGTAAGCAAAGAATTACGAAAAGCGATTCCTTGACTCAAAATCTCGCTTTGAAATAGCTTACCCACCGCTCCATTCACACTGTTCCCTGCACACCCTCCTTTCTACTACTACGACCCCAAAATGATCAAACAATAAGCTAGTTATGGATGGGTCGACAACGAAAGTCATATATAGAAATACTTAGGCATTGCAATAAATGTAATAAATATACATACTAACTATTAATCATAATCACACAAATACCTATCTTCGTTGAGTTGATCGATGAAGCTAGGCGTATACGATAACATTTCGACTAACGAAGCGTTCAAATTAGACGAATCTACTGTTATTAAATCAAAGAAGTATGATATCAGGAACGGAGCCAAACTGCTCGTTAAAGTTAACGTTCCAACATCGAACGGTCCGTAATAAATTGTAATAAAATTTAATAATGATAAAATTATCTATCCCATGTTTGAAAAGGGAATTTGTCTTATCAATAACTAGCTGATGAACTAGATGTTGGCGAACAAGCACACTACTCTCCTGATGATAAGAGGAAAACGTGGGCTATAAACGTCATAGACGTTACAGGTGCGTCGCAGTCCTGATGGCCTGAATGGGAGGCCCATTATCTCAGGCCTCTGTCGGGTAGCTCGTTAGAGTCGAGCACAAGTTAAAGAGGTACCAACAAGACCAATGATGGTAGAGTACTTTGCAGCAACTTGCCCGGGTAGGTCTCCAACGCCACCTCTTTCTGCAACTATGACTCTGTCATGTTCCGGTCTGGAGGGTATGTTAGCCAATAGACTTGCACAATAGGCCTAGCCTCCCGGCCTCATGACAGCGACGCACCTGTAACATCTATAGTCTCTATAAGCCACGGTTTTCCCTCAGGAGATCAGGAGAGCCGAGTGCTTGTTTGCTGACCTCTAACATAAAAAAGCGGCCAATTGCGTGTGCGTGTCCCACGAAGGGTTCGTAGCAGCAAATAACTTGATATAAAAGTTCTTGGAGTTCGTATACAGTAATTACGGTTTAAATTTATGACATATTAAAAAAACTACTTACTAGATCTCGTTACTAATTTCTCGGTATCGTAAACTTATTTTCGGTGGAAGTTTACATGGTAATGTACATCACATGTTTTTTAAGAAAAGAAAAGAAAAAATATTAATTTACGGAATATGAGTAGTAAGATGTTACAAAATTATTTAGGCGTTTCTACACATATATGTTTCTATACATATTCTAGCAACTTGTGTTGTTATTTGCACACTTTTTTAATAGTTATTAATTAAATTAGTTATTTTAATTATTTACTTGCTATTTAAATACTATTTATAGTATTTACTACATGATTATTTATTTATACAAATATTTTTTAGAATGTAAACTAATTTATCCCTACCGTAAACTACCACCGTTTCCAAACCTAGCGAGAGGAGAAGAAACGGCGAAACAAACTCCTGCGCACCCAACATTCTTTAATTGTATTAGAAATACTTTATTATTTATTTTTATCTGCAAGAAAATCTTCGACACTATAATAAATTTTCTCTAAAAATAAGTTGAATACATTTTTTCGAAATCTGTTTAATGAAAGTGATTTAAGATTATCAGGAATTTTGTTGTATTTACGAATGGACATGCAAAACACATAATTTTATTAAATGTTGAGTTTTTGGTTGGGAAATAGTGAGAAACTACTTCTTACTATTTCTAAAATGAGACAAACCTAGGACTTCAGCATTTGTATGAGACAAATGATGATATTTTTTTACAAATACACATACAGCCAATATATTTAAACAAGCTAATGGCAATATTCTAAGTGACTCAAAAAGTGGCTTGCATGAATGTAACTGATTGACACTACATATCGCTCGTATACACTTCTTCTGAACTAGTTAATTAATAGTAGAGTAGTATTATTATTATTATTAGTCGAGTCTAGTTAATTCTACAGAATCCAAATAGGAATACCATATTGCAAAACGGAAGAAACATACTCGTGATAAGCTAACAGAGATGCCTTTAATCCTGACACTTCTCTCATTCTTCTCAACACAAATACAAACCTATCGATTTTTTGCACAGTGAGTCGATACGCGTTATCCAGTTACAAAATTTGTTATTCCATTTGCATATTTTAGAAGTCACAGGGACATTTCACATGTCCCGGACACACGTTTCACCACTTTGGAAGTGCCGCTTTAGCAAACTATTCAGTTTAGAAAACCAACTGTAGATACCTAACACTTTTAAAAACGCTTGTGCTTCAGTTAAAACTATGGGGACCCCCAAACTTGATTGTTTTTTTTTTGTGTAAAAATCATAATGCGGTTCACGGAATACGTTCCAATTATTTCAGAAAAAAGTGGCAATGATGGATGGTCAAATAGACAGACATGAAAAATATGGATTCCGGTTTTTGGCCTTTGGCTTAAGGCCCCTTAAAAACGCATCTATTGTTAACAAATCAAAGGATTTTGCTATCACAATAAAGCCAAGGTCTCGTTAAAATTAATGTGCCAACATCGAATGGTACGTTGTAAAAGTATAACTAAGTTTAATTGCTGTAAGATCAATGATACGTATTGAAAGACTTTTTTTTTTAGAATTTTTCCGTACCAACTATAGCGATGAACTTGAAGGAGGGTATTTTTGTTTTTTATAGCTCTTTTGCTATTCGGTTCAAAGATGAATCCAACAGAAATGATTAAATCCTATCAAAAATGACACTGTTAATAAGCTATCAGAATTTGTCAAGAAAATTCAAGTTTCTAACTCTATATTCTCTAATTCTATAAACTCTAACCGCATAAATTTTACACCTTAGACAAAATGATTGTTTCGCTACCGTCACATGTACGTATAAAAGTGAAAAAAGAGGCTCTAATATGAGTTATTATAGCTTTTTTTTCATAACATTGGAAGGAAAACAAGCAGACGGATTTCCTGATGGTAGGATTTTCACGCCGCCAGAGATACCAAAGGTGGTATTGGGCGTTGCCAACCTAATGCCGGGATGTAAGGCTTCGAGCGAGAAAAAGTATAGTGGCTACCTTATCTTCCGAACCAGAACACGTCAATGGCAAGTACTGATGTTATGGCGGCAGGAATAGGTAAAATCCAGACGAGTCGCTGTAAAACTCTACCACCTAGTCAGATGTCACGGTGTTAGTGACGGTAAGCTTACGCTCGCCTTTTACGAAGGCAGATGCTGTTATGCAAAGGAGCCCGAGCCAACACGAGAAGATTACGTTCAGTAATTGAAGTAACGAAATCTATAGCGCGTTTGGCCTAAAAATTTAGTGATCTTAGTTACCAACAGAGGGCGCTGTTCAAAGTTTTCATATGAATAATTTACAGAGACGGTAGCGAGTATAGTAGACGTATTGTAGGTGCTAGGATAATATGTTCATTACATAACTTTTATGTGTTTATGTGCTTTAGTTATTTTTATTGTACATACATACATATCTTCACAGAGAGAGAGAGTAGGCGGAGAGTATCGAGTTATTGTACACCAAACAAAATTAGTTTGTCCAAAAGGCGAACTTAATACCTGTTGGCATGCCCATCAAGTTTTGGGCCCAACACAGAGCTAATTTTGTTTTTTCTTATGAGACTGTTTTGGTCCTGTGTTTTGTTATGTATGTTTGTATGATTTTCACTGGAAGTAGAGTGTCGTGTTGCAAAATGTCCTATCGTCCTGTCCAAAAAGGTTACCTATTCCTGTCACCATAACGGTCTTCCGGTCTGGAGGGTAGGGCAGCCGGTAGACATGCACACGCGCCTTACACCTCGGCTATAAATTAGCTACACACCCATAGCATCTATGGTGTCTATAGGCCACGGCTATCTGTGACAATCAGTAGCTATATTATTACATAAAAAAATTAAATACAAAATGTTATTGTAGGGACGATACAACGCCATATAATATTTTGACTAAGGTGTCAAGTTTGTTATGTCAAAGTTTGTTATGTCATTTGATCTAAAACAAAGTATCTGTATGCCCATACTCCCGAAACGGTAGGCAGAGGCGCAACCAGGGCACCCACGACTAGTCAAATCAAAGACACTAACTGCCTTATTAATAAACACGGAGTAAAGTACTCCAAGGTTTAACCTGGTATTATAGTCTGTATTACAATGTAATACAGACTATAATATCAACTTAATCTTACACCTACCCTACACCACATTTATTAATAAGACGGCAAGTGTATTGAAATCGGTTCAGCCAATTTGTTACGCAGAAAATATAAACATTTCACATTATAAGTGTCCTTATGGATCAACTTTATTATAAAAAAAATGATTTATCAAGCTTAAAAAACATTAGTATTACATGCATAAAATTGTTATGAATGTTCCACTTGCCTTTCCAGGAGTCGGGTTTATTCTGACCTACGCCTACGTTGCTTACATCACGACCGAACAAAGATATAGAATCAATCAATGTGTCAACATTTCACGTGTTTTTCTTTCCGTCTTAATAAGAAGCGAGTACATGTAAAACGTGAAAATGGCAATGAAATATGTCCCAGTGTGTTCTATATACAACCTTTTTTAAAAGTAAACGCTTGTGTTTCCCCTACATATTTTTTTAACACTTTATGTTACACTTTATCCAACGAATATCTCTAGGTGGCGTGAATTTCTTACTATTAGGAAATCCGTCTGCTTTGTTGCTTTCCGATATCATAAAAAAAGACAAAATGGCACTTCAGTCTAGTGACACGATTTGTACAAACCCGTCTAGTTTATTTCACTTTTAGTTTTTTCATACAAAATACAGTTTCAGAGACTCTTCAGCATCCACGGACTTGGTCGTCAAATGTAAAGGTTTTTTTCTCGGTTAGCTATAATCATCTAAATTTGAATTGTATCTGTTTAATCAATCTTTCATCTGCCATTCTTTCCACATGACCGAAACGACAGAGCATGCCCTTTCTCACTTTTACACCATGAGAATTTACGAAATATTAAAACAAACTCTGCTGCGTGGGCTTCATCTAGTACAGTGTTTCCCAACCTGTGGTCCGCGGATCCCTGGAGTATACTTTAAACAAACAAAGTTTTGTGAGAGTCTGGTGCCTATGTTAAGTACAAGTACTTGAAATGCAGGTCACCAGGCCCCCACCAAGCCAGTCGGTACAAATATTGACGCTATGTAATATCTAAAAAATAAAAGTAAAACAAATTTAATTAAGATTAGAAACTAGACATTTATATGTGTTATGCTTCAGTGTACGCGCGCGTGTTTGTGTGTGTGTGTGTGTGTGCATAATTATAATGCTGTCTTCATTAGCAGTTCTTTATTTTCATAATCTAAAGTTTTAAGCCAATTAATAAGAGTAAATTTGCACTTTGATTTCGTCATTGAGTAGATGTTAAGTTTACAATTTATTTTATGTATATGTACATAGGTCCGCGATGTCTTCTCTGGACCATACATAAATCGCTTATAATGCAAAAGGACTGCAGAACGAAAAATCTTATTAGAAAAATTTTATAAGAAAAATGTGATCTAGCACACGATTATTAAAAAATAAAAAAAGATATACCCAATGATGTAAAAAACTACTGTTAATCTATAAAAAAAAAGAAAAAATATATAAATTGGCTTTTCAAATTTTGTTTTGGCTCTTCTGTAAAAAAAATGTATTTTGGATTTTTTTTTTGTATCTGTAATAATTAAAGTAAATACCCAATAAGTTTTTGCTGTTTATTTTATATAAGTTTTGGAGACGCTTGGGTGTTATCCACCCTCGGATAACACCCAAGCGACTTTAGAAAATTAGGCAGAGACACAACCAGGACACCCAGAACTAGCCGAATACACTAAATCCCACAAGGTGGCAAGCCTATCGCCAACCGGGCACATATCTAATCGTGGGCAACGTCAATTTAATTAGAAAATTCAAAAGAAACATTTTCTAACTTTTTGTTGCCCAACCCGGGTATCGAACCCGAGACCTCAAGAAGCCAATTCCACAGACCACAGAGGCGAATCGTCAAATGTCAACCTTTATTTTCCCGTTTACTCTGGCATTCATCCACATTCACATTGTATCTGTTTAATCAATCTCTCATCTGCCACTATTTTCACATAACCAAAACGACAGAGCATGCCCTTTTTTTATTATTAGGCACACTGAGAGATTTTTACGAAATATTGAAACAAACTCTGCTGCCTGGGCTTCATCTAGTATATTTATATCCGCAAAACCAATGTCCTTTGAAGGTCACTCAGGAATCTGTAGAGTGTAAGAATTCCGTAGGTCACATTCTGAAAAGAATCAGACTTCTTAAGATATTTGAAATATTCATCTATTCATATGATAATATTTCTCTTATTATGTTTACACGCTTTGTGAATATTTTAAATAGATACCTGTAATTGAAACAACACGGGATTTAATATTGATTGCCTCGTTTGTTAATGGTTAGCGAATACGGCTAAAGCCTCCGACAATTTGAGAGGCTTGGCTTAGAATTCCGAGAAGGTCAGGAATTTGTGCTATGATTTCCATTGATAATCAAGTTCTGAATAATGGTCCTTTTCTTATTCTGATACAGTGTTGGTAGAAAGCATACTTGCAATAGAAATAAAACAAAGTTACAAGACAGCGACACATCTTAAACATAATATATATTGGGGTACCAGCTTCAATTCTTGGGTCAGGCAACAAAAGAAAATTAAAATTACTACTACTATTTTAAATTTTATATTAAAAATGACGTTGCACGAGATAGAGTATGCTCCTGTTTGGCGTCAGGCTAGCTATTTATCACATTGTGGGACTTAGTGTCTTCGGCTAGTCATGGGTGCCTTGGTTGTGCCTCTGCCTATATCTTCGGGGATATGGGCATGAAGATACTTTTTTAATGTAAAACATGTTTCTTTAATTTAAATTTCTATATGAGGTATCTACGTTTTATTCTATATCTAAGTTATCGTTTACCAACAGCAGAGCCGTACGGTTGTTCGCTATCCTATCTCATTAAAAAATCGGTTTACATTAAGCATTACATAGAGCTATCGGATGTCAGTATATTATACCGCAACGGTTATGGGAATGATTTTCGCTGCTGAGTTTCACCTTCGGACATCGCGTCAGATTTCAAAGCTTCGTGCCCGTCACCATGACGTTTGGCGATTTCGAAGACATTTCGCAATTCAACACGTTTATGAATCCTTTGACGTTTTCGAATATCATAAACGGCAGTTACTACGTAAAACGGCAAAAATACTCAATAATAGCCGAAATACGTAGGTAACAAAATCGTCACGTTTACAACGAGTTTAGCTTTTTCCTCATGTTCATGTTGCTAACCGCGAGGTTTTTATAAATTCACTTGGCTATTACAAGCGAGTTTAGCGTTTTGGCCAAAACATTAGCAATTAAAGTTTGCTTCATTGGCCATTAGAGGAGCTGTTTAAAACCCCATACAAATTTGTGTTAAAAACGTAAACTCAATGGTAGGTAAGTGAAAACTACATGTGGCTATAATACACTCAAGGCTCTGGGCACGGTGGTATTTTTAAACTTAAAACTTCAAAAAAGACTATACTCATTCCTTAAAATAATCTATAAGACTCAAGTTACAAATGCAAGCAAACACGTTCTTTGCTTTTCTTTGAAATGAAATGAAAAATATTTATTTGCGGAATACGTGTGTTTAAAAGTTGTAACAATAGTATTTAAGATTTTGATATTTAAGAAAAATAATTATTTAATTAACTTCACATATTTTATATTTTCCCCGTGTTGGTCCGGGCTCCTTTGTAGAATAGACCATCTGCCTTTCTGCCAGACAGCTCGTAAAAGGCGAGCATAGACTAACCGTCACTAACACCGTGTCATCCTACTAGGTGGTAGAGTTTTTTAGCGAGTCTCCCGGATTGGTACCACTGCCTTACCTATTCCTGCCGCCATAATGTCAATGCTTGCCGTTGATGTGTTCCGGCTCGAAACATAAGGTAGCCGGTACACTTACTTTTTTAAATTCTATCATAATTCCAATTTTATTTAAAGTTAAATTGAAGTATAACGTGGCAACACAATGTTGACTACTTGCCAAACATGTATTCTGAATTCTTCACGACTATTTAATTGACGTTTCCTATAGCCGTGATGAATGTGATTATAGAACAATGAAACAAACATAATGAAACGCGAATAAAATGTAACAAATATTTTATTAGCTTAGCGAGATTAATTGATGTTTTCATATAATACTACAATCCACTTTGATAAGCTGAATGCCAAACTCTAAATGACGTCACGTTTGAGTAAAAAACGGTTTTATATTCTGATTTGCAGTCGTCCTGGCGGTTTCATATTTTCGGTTTGTACACAGGGGACATGCTAAGACCAAATGTCATAATGCCTCTTATTTAGTTATATATTATTTTTCGGTATAGAACTATCAAAAAGGGAAAAAATCCTTGTTATTAAATTCATATACTACTTGTTTAAAATCGTCATGGAAAGATATGTTAGGGCCGTCTTTACTCGAAATCATTAAGTAAGATTTCAATAACCTTTTTTTTTTTTCAAAACACTTTATTTGAACAAAATTGTATCCTCGGTGGTTCCAAATTTCCCGATTTTATATATGCTTACGCCATATACATAGCTACAGGCACAGCACTGGCCATAGAAAAATTAAATGAGGACCTTGATAGGATATTTTTGTGGTCCAAATCAAATACGTTAGTTCTAAACCCAATTAAAACAAAATACATAATTATCGGTTCAAAACACCACGTGTCTAATATATCAAGTAAACAATTTGTTATTAAAATTAATTGAGTTAGCATATTGCCTGTCACGGAAGCTCGAAACTTAGGTTTGCTTGTAGACGAAATTCTTCGGTTTGAGAAACATATTCAAAATATCATTCGTAATTGCTTTTATAGGTTAAAAGTTTTGTACCGCATTAGAAATTACATAAGCCAGGATCTGCATATAAAACTGTGTGACACACTTGTCCTGTCAAAATTTAACTACGTTGATACTGTGATTGGCCCACTTTTATGTGCACGTACAAAGAAGTGAATACATAGGGTACAAAATGCTTGCATTCGGTACTGCTTTGATGTACCTCCGTGCTCACATGTGACTCCATATTTAAATGGTGCCTCAATTATGAAAATGGAATTCCGCCGTCGTCTATTCTTTGCGTCAATGCTCTTTGGTGTGCTTAAATACAAATTGCCACCATACTTGTACAACAAATTAACATGGATTAGTGCAGAAAATTCCAATCATTGGATTAGGGCTTCACAAAACTTCTTTCGAATACCTCGCCATGAAACTGAAGCTTTTCGGGGAAATTTCAGCTACAATGCTAGTAAGGGTTGGAATGACTTACCGCCACCCACTCGCATTTAGAATAAAATGTCACAACATTTAAAAAAAATTATAAGATGTTTTTATTAAATATGTAAAAAGAAGAACCCTAAATAAAAATTAAAAAACATACCGTAACTATGCATGTTTTTGAATATTTTTTTTAAATTATAAATTTATAGCATTATTACATTATTATTACTGTATTCTCGATTGCATGTTGTTTTTTTTTAATTTATGAAGTTTTTTTATTATTTATTTATTTATTTATTTATGGGGTTTTCGTTGACTTACTACTATATTTGTATCTGCATAGTTTGTGTGATTAATCTTGTTTAGTGTTTTTTTATATAAGCAACATTTTAGTCTAGCCTCTGTGGTCTAGCGATCCGGGTGTAGGACTTGACTGCATGAGGTCCCGGGTTCGAATCCCGGGTCGGCCAACACAAAAAAAAATGGATTTTTCCAATTTTCTAATAAAAAAAATGTTGGTCGGGATTGGAAATGTGCCCGGTTGGCGATAGGCTTGCCACCTATCACATTGTGGGACTTAGTATCTTCGGCTAGTCGTGGGTGCCCTGGTTGTGCCTCTGCCTACCTCTTCGGGGATATGGGCGTGAAGATACTTAACATTTTAGTATGACCGATATTTAAACTTTTAAAAGTATACATTTTGTAGTCTTTCATTTGTATTTTTTGTATAATATGGCTTTGCGAATGACGGGTTGTGTATTGTTTTTACTATATTTGTACGGAACTTGTTTTTTTATGGTATTGAAAAAAAACTGATATCTGTCAAGATTGAAGAGGGCACTTGAAAATCAGTGTTAAAGCATTATGCTTTAACAATATATACTGAGTGTTTCTCCCATTAGCAACACAGATCTGCACACTGGGCTTACAATATTGTTGTATTTGTTTAATTGTTTTTCCTTTCATAGTATTTCTTTATCTACATTATTTTTTTCATTGTTATGTGTGTAGTGAATGTGTGTGTTAATAAATCTTTTCTTTCTTTCTTTTTTTCTTTTCATACGTTTATGGCCAATTCGGTCCTAAGTCCAACAAAGCTTTTACCATGAGTTGGTATAGATACCGTTCGGTAAGTTACGTGTCGAAATCTATGACACTTTTGGTCTAAAAATGTGTTTCTCATAGTTACCAATAGAGGCGCTGTTCAAAGCTTTCATACAAATAATTTACAGAGACGGTAGCGATTACAGTAAACTTGGCAACCCATTAACTGATGGTAAGAGCTCAGGCAACAATCTAAACTGTCATCACTTAAACATTTCTTGATAAAATATCTTAATCTTAATCTTAATCGCCTCTGTGGTCTAGCGGTCCGGGTGTTGGACTTGACTGCATGAGGTCCCGGGTTCAAATCCCGGGTCGGCCAATAAAAAGTAAATTGGATTTTTCCAATTTTCTAATTAAAAAAAATGTTGGTCGGGAT